>LR812540.1:38011009-38150169 GCA_903798195.1 Danio kyathit
CTTTCTTGCTTTGAGGAACCATGGCAAACACTTCCCAGATAGCAAAATGACATCATTTCAACCTAAAATCAACGTTTCTTTTGACATCGATTCAACATCGTTTTGCTCATCGGGGTAATGTTGAAACGACGTCAGGCACTCCATTCAAATCTAACCTGAAATCGACACAATTGGTTACTTACCCAACGTTGAATCGATGTTGATATTCAGTCGATCGAAACGACGTTATAGAATCCACACATTTTCAACATGTAATCAACCTAATTGGTTTGTCCACCTGACGTTGAAATGATGTTGATTTATAGTTGATTGGAACAACGTAGAATCCACACATTTTCAACATATAATCTACCTAATTGGTTTGTCTATCTGATGTTGAAATGATGTTGATTTATAATCGATTGGAACAACGTAGAATCCACACATATTCAACATATAATCGACCTAATTAGTTTGTCTATCTAATGTTGAAACGATGTTGATTTTAAGTCGATTGGAACAACATAGAATCCACACATATTCAACATAAAATCTATCTAAATGATTTAACGTTTAAATGAATGCTTAAACAACATTTTCAACATTAAACCAATCCATATGACCTAATCACCATTTTTTTTACAAGAATACATATTATAATTTATTCTGTATATATAACAAAACACACCACAATCTGTCATCATTTTTTATTGATACAAACACACAGCTGTGAATATCTGTTAAGAGCATGAATTCATTCAAACCTTCTACACTTAAACAAACAGAGAAAACATTTAAATTACTGACTAAAATAGTCAAAACCATTTACTCAAAAAGTAAAACTGTAGAATATTAAATACATTTGTCTATTTGTGTTCCATTTCAACATGTATTTTTCATTAGAGTAAAAAATGCATTTTATTACAGATGTGCATAGTAACAAAATTAACAAAACACAGGTTTAAAATCACAATGTTTAAACTGTTTAAAGAACAACATTTATTTAATGAATTTAGAAAGATACAATCACAGAAACTAAAATTCAGATGCAACCATAGAAAAAATATTCTTGCTCGATTAGCAAGGTCAATAAATAAAAACAAATTATTTTAGGTTGTGTGAAACTATCGGGAAGCCATTTGTCTACAGTGCCACCATTTACTAGAATTCCATCTCGGATTTTCCAGAAATACGAAGTATTAGTGACCCAGACACTTGTCTGAGAACAAGCTTCAAATATTACAACAACCGGTAAGAATTGCAAGCTTGTTTATTAATTACAATTATTATTATTTTTTTCAAAATATCATTGTTTAATGACTAAATGCAATAAATAAAATACAGCGCTGCGACCAAAGAATGTAACGTATACTGAATAACCATATGCAATGCACATGATCCTATTATAACGATCACTGCGAACAATAAGCTAAGCGTTCGTTTTATATACAAACTGTAAATATAAAAACATTAAAATAATTTAAAGCAATAAAAATCTATATGTAAAAAACAAAACTACTTTAAACTGCGTCTCGTCAGAGCTGAGCATACATTTTATTTCAGTAAAAAACGGTCCTCTTCATAATATTTCTATTTATTTCTTCTTTGTAATATGGTATGAATTTAAAAAATACAGACTTTCCTTTACGTCTCCTATTCAGTTTTTTTTTACTTCCTGCTCTCCATCTTAATTTCAAATTTAAATTCCACACCAGGCCAGTAAATTTTTTTTTTTTTTTTTTTTTTAAAGTGTTGAGCCATGTTGGGTAATTCTCCTTCTCATTAAAACTCAAATGTGCATTGTGTTGTGACAATTACTTAAGATTTTTGTAACAATAAAGATGCATTTAATACAACCATAAAAATGCTAAAAGATTGTCAGAACACTGTACTATAGGCACAACCAGTCGTTTGGTGTGTTTGTGTGAGAGAGGAAAAAAAAAAACATTTGCAACTTGTTAAAAAAAAAAAAAAAAAAAAACTTTCTCAGACTTCAAATATACTGGTCACTAACAGAAACTTCAGTCATGGGTGCTGTTCTTTCGCTCCAGTAATACCTTCAGAGAACATAATAGTCAGTGATCCATACATAGGCAGAGAGATTAGTGTGGTGTAGGCAGAACTGGAATAGACGTCTGTCCAGGCACAGGTTACAGATCTTGATGTCTTCAGCTGGAGATTTCAGAGAAACTGCCATTAAAAAAATTGTAAGAAAAAAAACATGTTACTCAGTAGGAAAATCTCACCAGGTACAGTATCTACTATTACAAAGTACAATTCCAAGGTAAATTTTCAGTTCAACCCACAGTATTGGTACCATAAAATTGCCACAATTTTTGACTCCTCCTCACACAGAATATTAAGTTAACATGGTATTTTGTTAGAAATTAAATGATCTTGGATTTCATTTTCTTGTGAAATTCTAAAAAGCTTAATGATATTAAATATTTTTCAAAATAAATGCGTTTACAAACATTTGTTTTAGATACTTGTACAAGTAAACTGCAGTAACCTCAAGAGAAAAGCATGTAGACAAAATAAATTTTAATAAACAGGAAAATAAAAAAAATGCACACCAGAACATAGCACTACAATCAGAAAAAAAAACAGACAAGCATGGTTTGTGAACAATTGAGGTAAAGTTGGTTTTATATTCGGATATTCAGACATTCTCCTCAATAATATAATGTCAGAAAAGTATTCTTTGCAAATTCTAAATGGGGAAATCATATTAGCAGCAAATGACTATCAAAGTACAACATTGTTTACAGTCAACTAAACAGTGTTTATGTTGTTTTGAAGTCACACTTGCATGCTAATTTTGATCGAATATTCAAAGTAACATGGTAAACAATATAGAGACTTCTAAATGAACGAATGTGCGAATATAAAACCAACTTTACCTCTATAAGCTTTTCCCATTCAATGCTGTGGACCGTCTCTGGCGAAGAGTTCGTCACTAAATGTAGAAAAAAAATAAAGCAAACAAAACAGTAAACTGACAGCGATTCACTTCGCTAGCGTAATAACGTGTTGAAAAATCTCGTTTAACGTTAGCTCGATGATGCGTAATGTTATTTGCGAACCGTTTCTCATAACTTAGCCTATTAGCTAGAGCAACACTTACATATGTGTTTTATGCTCATTCCAAATCGATTTGACAGATCATCTTATACTTTACACAGGTTAAAAAGCATTGAAGTCATAAAGTGAAGTTAATCGTGTTGAAATCGAAAATTAAATAACCAAAACAGCTTTTCATTTACCTTAACGTTACCTTTATAGATCAGCTGCAGTTAATAGCCTGGGTACGCACAGGGCGACATGGGCTTACTAAAAAAGTATAGGAAGTGGTAAAGTGTT
Source organism: Danio kyathit (assembly GCA_903798195.1). Lineage (NCBI taxonomy): Eukaryota > Metazoa > Chordata > Actinopteri > Cypriniformes > Danionidae > Danio > Danio kyathit. The sequence continues at coordinate 38,014,352 of LR812540.1, forward strand.
AATTTACACATCTAAAAAGTTACATTTTGACATAAATTCTTGGGAAAACGACAAATAAAACATGTGAAACGTCGAATACGACGTGCTTACCTTACAGTTCCGTCCGCTGCCTTCGGTTTGTTAGTTGATTCAAATGATGAGCAGCACCTGCGCCTCACGCTGACTCGCGCAGAAGAACCGACTCCGAGTCCACCAATCAAGTTTCAACATCGAACCAGTGTTATGATTTCGACCAGATGCGTCGGGTAGCCTATATGTTGAAGAGTCAACTTCATTTCGACATCGAACCAATGTTATGATTTCGACCAGATGCGTCGGGTAGCCTATATGTTGAAGAGTCAACTTCATTTCGACATTGAATCAATGTTATGATTTCGACCAGATGCGTCGGGTAGCCTATATGTTGAAGAGTCAACTTCATTTCGACATTGAATCAATGTTTTATTCTCGATGTAATAACCTTCCGACGTACCGACCAAATAAAGAACGTTGATTCAATGTCGAAATTTGATCGACGACTGATACTGACGCTTATAACCAATAATCGACATTGATTCAATGTCGGCTTGCTATCTGGGTTAGCCATCATGCAGCCCATTCTTTGGACAGCCATGTTGAGTAAAAAAGTTGTTTCAATATTTGAGACAAAAATGTCAAATAGTGTTTCAACTGGATGAAAAATATGCTGTTTCATTCTTTCCAAAAAGTGTATTAAGGTTATAAACTTAAAAGCATAACGGTTAGTGTAGGACACGTTCCTTTATCAACATCTAGGTTGATCCTGGAACAACATTCAAAGTTTATTATATTAAGTTTAAGCTTACAGTTAGTACAGGGTTATGTACTTCTATTTAATCCAACTGTTACCCCCCCACCCCCCCCCCCCCCCCCCCCCCCCCCCCCTGATTTTTAGGAATAATTTACATAATTTACATACTCAATAATTTAGGACTGGGTTTAGGGTTAGTGGTTAAGTGTGTTAGTGTGTTAGTGGTTAAGGTTAATGTTTGGCTCAAGTGCATTTTTATTGGACTTCTAACACTTCACCCACATTTCCCCCCACAAAAAATAGTTACACTCAGGATCTTAAGTACAAAAATGTTAACACCAAAATCAATGAATGATGCATTTTTTCACCCTAGTGCTATTTAACTATAAAATATTGCAATATATGTACATATGTGTACATATTGTTGACAAGGTTTAAAAATTTAAATTTAGACCATTTTAATTAGAGGGTGCCATTTTTGCAAAGGTAGGCATATAAAGCAAATACTGTCACTATTCATATGTTCTACGGACGCATATCATAGAGTCAATTGGATAAACTATGCAAGTTTGTATGTGTGTACTGATCATTTTATGTAAATGAGTGCTGGAAGGATCATATTGCCATGTAAAAAAACTATAAATAAGGTCAAACTTTAAAGAATTGATTGTACCTTAGTGCTTTTTAGTCTGGTATATGTTAGACAGTCTGAGTTAACACAAATGTTCTCACAGCCAAACCTATGATGCTTGAGTCGTTTTATAGATTAGAACAGTGGTTCCCAACCTTTTTTTGCCTGATACCCCTTTTCCCCTCAAAAATATTGTAAGGCCCCCCTCAACATTTAATGATATTGTCGCTCATATAGGTTTGCAGTAAGCATGACAAAAATGTTGTTTTCAAACAAGCGGTAAGTTTATTACTATATAGTGCATTCGAAAATAATCATAGCGCTTCACTTTTTCCAGATTTTTTTTTATGTTACAAACGTATTTCAAAATAGATTAAATTCATTCATCTCCTTAACATTCTACACACAATACCCCATAATGACAATGTGAAAAAAGATTTTTTGAATATGCTGCAAATTTATTACAAATAAAAAAAACCTGAAAAATCACATTTACATAAGTATATACAGCCTTTGCTCAATACTTTGTTAATGCACCTTTGGCAGCAATTACAGCCTCAAGTCTTTTTGAATATGATGCCACAAGCTTGGGACACCTGTCTTTGGGGATTTTTGCCATTCCTCTTTGCAGTACCTCTCAAGCTCTATCAGGTTGGATAGAAAGCAACAATGTACAGCCATTTTCAGATCTCTCAAGAGATGTTTAAAAGGGTTTAGGTCTGGGCTCTCGCTGGGTCACTCAAGGACAGTTGTTGTGAAGCCACTCCATTGATATTTTGGCGGTGTGCTTTGGGTCATTGTCCTGCTGGAAGATGTACCGTCGCCCCAGCCTAAGGTCAAAAGCACTCTGAAGCAGATTTTCATTCAGGATGTCTCTGTACATTGCGGCATTGTAAAAGTCCATCTATTAGCCCAATGACGAAACTAACAGCATGGTCGAAGGTTAAATGCATGTAAGCCTTTTCCAGTGCTTCTGAAAAGAATTCTGTTATTTATTAGAGTTTATTTATACTCATTTTCTAGCTCCGAACTTTATCTGACTCCATTTTTAAGTGATCGTAATATTTAGACTGTATTTCTAATTTTAGGAACGGATCACAATAATCATTTATGACTTAATTTAGAGTTTTGATCTATCTGTTCCCATACTCTTCAATTTATACGTTCATTACTGGCCAATCGCCGCACAGAGTTTCATGCCCCGGGAATGCATCAGAGCTCACGATCAGAATGCCGGCACTCTGAAATTAGTCAGAGGATACGGGATGAATTAATATTTAATTAGGCTGGTTGTACAATACTAACACATGCCAAAAGAAACATCTCACTTAATTCAAGATCCGCACTTGCTAGTTCCAGTGGTTAAGGAATTAAAAAGATCTCCAAACTACGGGGGCGATCCTACATATAGTCTATGGGTCTAATAACTTCCAAAATTATGCCGATCATAAAGGTAGCGAAAATGACTTCACATAATCTACTGGATATAAAAGATTTCAGGAGAATTCAGAATGAGTCAAAACTTAACATTTTATTCGTCAGGTAAAATTGTATAATGCCAATTATATAATCAAACAATCATCAAGCCAATTCAGAGATAATATCTGTAACAATATAACATCCATTAACTCAAATATAGATTATAGAATTAAAGAATGCATACCTGACCAGAGAAATACATTGCAACACAAATGCGTGCCTGCAATGGGGGTCTTGACTGCAAGAGTTCCCCCCAGCAGTTTCACACCTCATCCTCTTATACTCACTCAGAACAAACAGTCATAAATTCAAGACAATAGAAGCGTCACAGAGACTCTTGCCTGGTTACTTTGAGATGTTAATCATCTCTAGAGAGGGGGGAAGCATCTGGCAGATTATATCAAAGTCAAAAACCAAATCAACATATATAAATGAAATATCATAGTGAAATTAAGACCACTTTACCAATCACACAGAGACATTTAAAATGATACCAAACATGAATACAGTGCTATAACATACATCATATTAAAACCTTGAGCATTTTATGTGGACTGTGAATTATGGAGAAAGGTAGCTTACAGGTCAAGAAGGGGGGCTTGAGGTGAAATGAGACCTTGAGGTGAAATGAGAGGGGGGTCTTTCTCGCATTACCCCCTGGAAATGTTTGGATGGTCAATAGTAATTAAAATAGAACAGTGGGAAATCTGTAATCCTTATCTTCTTAGACCCGAGAGATTGTTTTTATTGCATCTCATGAAATTCCATATCAGCTCTCAGGATCTGCCATAGTGAAGAGGTTAAAAGCCATCTTACAGATCCTTACAGCATTCATCTTTCCCTCTATCCTGACTAGTCTTCCAGTTCTTGCTGCTGAAAAACATCCCCACAGTATGATGCTGCCACCACTATGCTTCACTCTAGGGATGGTATTATGTTGTGATGAGCGGTGCCTGGTTTTCTCCAATTGTAGCGCCTCGCATTCCCTCCAAAGAGTTAAATTTTAGTCTCATCAGACCAGAGAATTTAGTTTCTTATGGTCTGAGAGTGCTACAGATGCCTTTTGGTAAATTCCAGGCAGGGAGTGGCTTCTGTTTGGCCACTCTACCATACAGGCCTGATCGGTGGATTGCTGCACAGATGGATGTCCTTCTGGAAGGTTCTCCTCTCTCCTCAGAAGAATGCTGGAGCTCAGAGAGAGTGACCATCGGGTTATTGATCACCTCCCTGACTAAGGCCTTTCTTTCCCGTTAACTCAGCTTAGATGGGCGGCCAGCTCTAGGAAGAGTCCTTGTGATTCCAAACATCTTCCACTTACGGATGATGGAGGCCACTGTGCTCATTGAAACTTTCAGAGCAGCAGAATTTTTTTCTGTAACCTTCCCAGCCTTGTGCCTCGAGACAATCCTGTCTCGGAGGTCTACAGACAATTCCTTTTTCTTCATGCTTGGTTTGTGCTTTGACATGCACTATCAACCCTGGGACCTTACATAGACAGGTGTATGCCTTTTCAAATTATGTCCAATCAACTGAATTTACCACAGGTGAACTCCAATTAAGCTGCTGAAACATCCCAAGAATGATCAGTGAAAACAGAATGTAACAGAGCTCAATTTAGAGCTTCACAGCAAAGGCTGTGAATACTTATGTACATGTGATTTTTCAGGTTTTTTATTTTTAATAAATTTGCAACAATAAAAAAAAAACATTTTTCACATTGTCATTATGTGTAGAAGTTTGAGGAAATAAATGCATTTAATCCATTTTGGAATAAGGCTGTAACATAAAAAAGTGGAAAAAGTGAAGTGCTATGAATACTTTCCGGATGCACTGTATCTAGATATGTTTATGCACAAATAATAGCCTAATGTAAATTATAAAAGCAAAATGTCAGACATTTGTAACTGAAAAACGTAAGTCTTTGGCCTTTAAATTGGCCCTATTAGTTGGCAATTTTTTTAAAATTTCTTGTCAGTAGATGTGACGTCCCTCATCTCATTTTGGGTGTGTATCAATTCTGTTGCCTTGCATTTGGGCTTGTCACGGGATTGGGGATGAGTTGTCTGCAAATGTGTTATTCATTTAGACGGCCTCATGCATTCGTTAGCAAGAACTTTGCTGCAGATAATGCACTATGGCTGGGTCTGGGACTCTTTGCTTAGAGAAAATGGAATAAAACAATAGTTCAGGTAACTATCTTGGTATTTCCTGCATTTTGTGTTTTCAGTATTGCTAGCGCTGCGACCTGAAATGTTTGGAGCTTCCTCACCTGGGTCCAGTATGCTTTGGTCATTAGTATTAGCTGCTGAAGTGAATCAGCGAGACGAGGACAAGGAGGACGAATTACAAATTTGTCCATTTTTTGGTTAGCCAGGGGATAAAATAAAAGGCAACATGATCATTCTCCTAAATGTCCACTGCTAAAATAAAGGCTAAAATATGACACAACCCCCCCACAAAGCTTGCTGAAGGCCCCCTTGTTGGAAACCGCTGGATTAGAAGACATTTCATAACAGAGGAAGCCCAAGAGATACAATTGTGGACACTGACAGTGAGAACCTTGGTGGATGTGAACAGTGTTCTTAGTTCAAAATTCAGTGTGATGTTGTATTGTTTGATTTCTAGAGCAATATAAGGTAATAATTTATTTAAAAAAAAAAAAAACTTTGGACTGTAATAGGAGCAATAAAAACAAAGTTTTGATCTTCAAGGACCTGTTAGTTTTTTTAGGCAGAGATTCCACAAAATAACCAATAATGCTTCATAGTGTAAAAGTATGGAGGTGTAGTGTCATGGTTTGGTGTTTTCTGCAAGCACTAGTTGAGTCTCTTTTAAAACTACATAAGGAATGATATGCAAAGGTTTATCAAATGATCCTTTAGCAACATATGGTTCCTTCCCCTTGTTCATAATTTAGAAGCCAGCATATTTTCATTCATGACTAGCATATTTTGTCACTGCAAAACATGTAAAGCAGTTTCTTTTCAGCTGAAATCTTTGGAAAATCCTTCTTACTGCCCCAATGTAAATCTGGCTATGACTTTATCGAGTACCTCAGAGCCTGATAACTCTTTTAAAAAAAGAAATCAAGATGATGATGGACATGGTCTAATTGAATCTTCAACAAGTGCATGGGGTAGTCCAAAAGTCCTTGTGTTCAGTTCGGAAATGGTGAGGTGCATCCACAACTGGATAATGTGGAGGCCATCCACAATTGTCCACGACCGAGAGCCAAGAAAGAGGTATGGTCATTTCTTGGACTGGTTGGTTGGTTGGTAATGTCACTTCATTCCCCAATTCTTTAATAAAGCTGCACTCTTAACAATCCTGACAACCAAAATGGTGAAGAATCCAGTACTATGGATGGAAGACTGTGAGCACTTTCAAGCACCTACTTGAAAGAACGTCTCTGTACCTTTCCTATGCTGAAGAGCCACGACTTTGCAAAAAGATTCCTGGTTCAAGTAGATGCATTAGCCAGAGTAATGGAAGCAGTGCTGTTACAGGAAGACAGAGGTCTAGATTGTGCTGTACCTGAGACGGAAGCTGTTGCCAAGGAAGACCAGATATGCAACCATAGAAAACGAATGGTTGGCATTCAAATGGTCCTTGGAAAGCCTCCGACACTGGCATGGATCAATATATGAAAGATTGGAATGCTTGAGTGACTTGTGGTACCTGTCCTTAAACCCATACACATTTCAGATATGGTACAAGGCCGGGGAAATAGCATCACTGCAGATTACCTGTCTCGATTGTTGGACACCGTCAATCCAGGAGAAGAGGGAGGTAATGATGTCCTGGGAGAGTCTAGAGATGTCCTGTGAGAGACTAGTAATGTTCTGTGAGAGACTAGTGATGTTTTTGAGAGACTAGTAATATCCTGAGAGAGACTAGTGATGTTTTTGAAAGATTAGTGATGTCCTGTAAGAGACTAGTAATGTCCTGTGAGACTAGTAATGTCCTGTGAGAAACTATTAATGTCCTGTGAGAGACTAGTAATATTTTGAGAGACTAGTGATCTCCTGTGAGAGACTAGTGATGTCCTGTGAGAGACTAGTGATGTTTTTGAGAGACTAGTTATGTTTTTGAGAGACTAGTGATGTCCTGTGAGAGACTAGTGATGACTTTAAGAGGCTAGTGATGTTCTTGAGTGACTAGTGATGTCCTGTGAGAGACTAGTGATTTCCTGTGATCGACTAGTGATGTTCTGTGAGAGACTGGTGATGTCTGCGAGAGACGAGGGATGTCCTGTGAGTGACTAATGATGTCTGTGTGAAACTAGTGATGCTATTTGAGTAGCTATGTCCTGTGACATTATGACATTCACAACAAGAGCCTTTAGACTGCATACCATTAATCTATAGGGAACTGCATTGTTCATTATGTCATAAAAAGCATAGCCACTGCACCGCCATATTGCTACTTTATATTGCCGTGTTGCTCTTATGCTTACACACATTCTTAATGAAGTAATAGGTAATGGTAGGATTTCAATGAGACTATGTACATTGCCTAAAGAGACACCCTTTTCCCTCATACTCTTGGTTTTAAACACACACCCACAAAGTTAAATGTCTCTTTAATGCGTCTATGATAAATATAAACACATAAATGTCAGCAGTGTGAAAGCGCAGTCTGCCAAGTGACCAAGGTGTGGAACAGACATGTGCACAAAACCACACTGTTTGTTAACCGCAAGAGGTGTAAACATTTACTGAAAAATGTGCCTGTGATTTTCAACTGTATCTTAAAATCTATATGAAAAATGAAACAGCATTTGAATTACCTCAAAAATAATGCAATTAAAACATAGAGTTTGTGTTATATTGTTTTTGATATTGTTTGTTGCATGTTTGATGCTTTCATGAAAATTGCTTCCTGGGTAAAAAAAAAAAGTGCTTCAGCCTTGCAAGAAATGAAATAACCTTGTGGTTTACATGCAAGTCCTGCAACTATTCTAAAGAAGAGGCATAAAAGCAAGCATCTCCAGTCAAAATGAGACACAGAATGACTCATAAAAAACTAAAAACATAAACAAAATAACTGTTGTTAACCTTTTATTTTTTCAACAGATAGTTTTCATTTGCGACTTCAAAATTAGCATTTCAGAACTGATTCTTAACTATGTAATCACACAAGTCCTAAAGTATGAAACAAATTTCAGTAAAAAAAAAATACAATGAACAGATCTTCATCATTCTGTTTCACACTTTACAATTGATATAAATACAGTATTATACAATATAACATAAGACATCTGAACATGTTAGATTTTTTTTTTTTTTAATTTTAAATATTTTACAATAATACACCACTAAAGATGTTAAATTACAGAAATGTTAAAAGTTTATAAATATAATTTGAACATAGGCATGTTTATAAATGTACATTACTTCATACAGGTCTTATAGGCTGTAGAAGGGAGTACAAGCTCGTCTCCTCACAATGTCTGTTTTCAGTGGGTGGCGTGGAAAGATTAACTCCAGCATACTGAAAGATTAAGATAAGAGCAATAAATGTCCATACATTTAGTAAAGTGCAGGTAGCTGGTCATTATCAGAAAATTATTTGTCGCTATGTGATGTGAAAGCATACCAAGTAATAAGCAAGGAATATCTTCCTAAATACATAATAAAGGACCTGTGTATTAAATCAACAAATGAATTATAATGATCTTAGTATATATAAGATTTTCTTTCATTTCAGAAGTATTTCCCAAATGATGTTTAACAGGGCAAGGACACTTTCACAGTATTTCCTATATATTTTTTCCTTCTGGAGTCATATTTGTTTTACTCCGGTTAAAATAAAAGCAGCTTAAAAAAAAACAAAAAAAAAAACAAAACACGTTTTAAGGTTAACTTGAGACTTTAAGTTGAATACTAATGTCTTGAAAAATATCTAGTAAAATATTTTGTACCATCATTATGGCAAAGATAAAAGAAATTAGTTATTAGAAATTAGTTATTAAACACTAATTTGTTTAGAAATGTGTTGAAAAAATAATACAATGAACAGATCTTCATCATTCTGTTGCACACTTTACAATTGATATAAATACAGTAATATACAATATAACATAAGACATCTGAACATGTTAGGTTTTTTTTTTTTTCAATTTTAAATATTTTACAATAATACACCACTAAAGATGTTAAATTACAGAAATGTTAAAAGTTTATAAATATAATTTGAACATAGGCATGTTTATAAATGTACATTACTTCATACAGGTCTTATAGGCTGTAGAAGGGAGTACAAGCTCGTCTCCTCACAATGTCTGTTTTCAGTGGGTGGCGTGGAAAGATTAACTCCAGCATACTGAAAGATTAAGATAAGAGCAATAAATGTCCATACATTTAGTAAAGTGCAGGTAGCTGGTCATTATCAGAAAATTATTTGTCGCTATGTGATGTGAAAGCATACCAAGTAATAAGCAAGGAATATCTTCCTAAATACATAATAAAGGACCTGTGTATTAAATCAACAAATGAATTATAATGATCTTAGTATATATAAGATTTTCTTTCATTTCAGAAGTATTTCCCAAATGATGTTTAACAGGGCAAGGACACTTTCACAGTATTTCCTATTTATTTTTTCCTTCTGGAGTCATATTTGTTTTACTCCGGTTAGAATAAAAGCAGCTTAAAAAAAAAAAAAAAAAAAAAAACATTTTAAGGTTAACTTGAGACTTTAAGTTGAATACTAATGTCTTGAAAAATATCTAGTAAAATATTTTGTACCGTCATTATGGCAAAGATAAAAGAAATTAGTTATTAGAAATTAGTTATTAAACACTATTATGTTTAGAAATGTGTTGAAAAAAAAATACAATGAACAGATCTTCATCATTCTGTTTCACACTTTACAATTGATATAAATACAGTATTATACAATATAACATAAGACATCTGAACATGTTAGGTTTTTTTTTTTTTTCAATTTTAAATATTTTACAATAATACACCACTAAAGATGTTAAATTACAGAAATGTTAAAAGTTTATAAATATAATTTGAACATAGGCATGTTTATAAATGTACATTACTTCATACAGGTCTTATAGGCTGTAGAAGGGAGTACAAGCTCGTCTCCTCACAATGTCTGTTTTCAGTGGGTGGCGTGGAAAGATTAACTCCAGCATACTGAAAGATTAAGATAAGAGCAATAAATGTCCATACATTTAGTAAAGTGCAGGTAGCTGGTCATTATCAGAAAATTATTTGTCGCTATGTGATGTGAAAGCATACTAAGTAATAAGCAAGGAATATCTTCCTAAATACATAATAAAGGACCTGTGTATTAAATCAACAAATGAATTATAATGATCTTAGTATATATAAGATTTTCCTTCATTTCAGAAGTATTTCCCAAATGATGTTTAACAGGGCAAGGACACTTTCACAGTATTTCCTATATATTTTTCCTTCTGGAGAGAGTCGTATTTGTTTTACTCTGGTTAGAATAAAAGCAGCTTAAAAAAAAAAAAAAAACATTTTAAGGTTAACTTGAGACTTTGAGTTGAATACTAATGTCTTGAAAAATATCTAGTAAAATATTTTGTACCGTCATTATGGCAAAGATAAAAGAAATTAGTTATTAGAAATTAGTTATTAAACACTATTATGTTTAGAAATGTGTTAAAAAAAATACAATGAACAGATCTTCATCATTCTGTTTCACACTTTACAATTGATATAAATACAGTATTATACAATATAACATAAGACATCTGAACATGTTAGGTTTTGTTTTTTCAATTTTAAATATTTTACAATAATACACCACTAAAGATGTTAAATTACAGAAATGTTAAAAGTTTATAAATATCATTTGAACATAGGCATGTTTATAAATGTACATTACTTCATACAGGTCTTATAGGCTGTAGAAGGGAGTACAAGCTCGTCTCCTCACAATGTCTGTTTTCAGTGGGTGGCGTGGAAAGATTAACTCCAGCATACTGAAAGATTAAGATAAGAGCAATAAATGTCCATACATTTAGTAAAGTGCAGGTAGCTGGTCATTATCAGAAAATTATTTGTCGCTATGTGATGTGAAAGCATACCAAGTAATAAGCAAGGAATATCTTCCTAAATACATAATAAAGGACCTGTGTATTAAATCAACAAATGAATTATAATGATCTTAGTATATATAAGATTTTCCTTCATTTCAGAAGTATTTCCCAAATTATGTTTAACAGGGCAAGGACACTTTCACAGTATTTCCTATATATTTTTCCTTCTGGAGAGAGTCGTATTTGTTTTACTCCGGTTAGAATAAAAGCAGCTTAAAACAAAAAAAAAAAACATTTTAAGGTTAACTTGGGACTTTAAATTGAATACTAATGTCTTGAAAAATATCTAGTAAAATATTTTGTACCGTCATTATGGCAAAGATAAAAGAAATCAGTTATTAGAAATTAGTTAATAAACACTATTATGTTTAGAAATGTGTTGAAAAAATATCTACATGATAAAAAATACAGAGGGGCTAATAATTCTGACTTCAACTGTACATACTGTATATTTATTAGAACTGGGCAAAGATTAACCCTTGAATTGTGCACTGTTCAAATGGACTACCCTTTTGTTATGTTTGTGGATGTTTTTACCCAATTGACTTCCATTATAAAAAAATCTTTTTGATTGCAAAGCTATGACAGCATATAATCAGGCATTCTTGATTGCTGGTGTTTTTCCCTGTTGGGAAGAGGTACAACTTTTCATTTTTACTGTTGATTGGCAGTATTAACCCTTTAGGCCTGTGCAAAAATGTTTCTGACATTTTTATGGAGTATAACAGCAGATTATAGTGTGTGTGCATAAATACACTATATGTTTGCTATGTTCTGAGAGCTGAGGGGCTTTTTTTATTTTCTCAAACATATCAAGGTAAGTGCCCAAAAGGTCTCTCTGTCTCTCTCTCTCTCTCTCTCTCTCTCTCTCTCTCTCTCTCACACACACACTATGTGAAGTTTATTTATAAACTAATTTCGAGAAGATCACGTGCTTATGATTGCTAGCGGCTGGACCCACATTATCCAATTCACTATGCACCAATCAGATGATAAGCTACTACAAATACCCCGGGATTCATATCACCGCTATCTTTGCCTTGAAGACCGCCCGTATCAGACTGCTGTTACTGCTACTACTACTGCTGCTACTGCTTCTACTGCTACTGCTGCTGCTATTGCTACCAGAATTGCTACAGCTACTGCTCCTAGAATTGCTACAGCTTCTACTACAGCTGCTACTGCTAGTGCCAAAGCTGCAAATAACTTCTTCAATAACCACATCTCCAACAACATCTCCAGTATCAACTTTAACAACAACAATCAACACCATGAGCATCAACAACAACAACAACATCATCATCATACCAGACGAACAGGACAACAACCCCCAAATTCATCCTATCAACATCGAATCTCCTCCGGCACCCTAAAACCATCCAGCAACACAAAAGCCACAGTCACAACCCGAAGATCCAACAAGAGGTCGAAAAATTACCCGGTCCGCTACCACCAGATCAAATCGTCACAGATCACCATCGCCTGCAGCTTCAAGAATCCATAATATTTCACCTACCTCATCCTACGTCTCAGCCTCCTCCTCCATCCAGCTGACAAAAAGAATAATCATCACTGAACTCAGGAAACTCCTCACGAATCTTGGCATCCACGCTCCCTGAAACCTCAATAAACCGGAACTCCTTAAATTATACACCAACTCCACTTCAGCCCTCGCTCGATCAACCCATCCGCCAGATCGACCACTCGGAAGACCAGTTCTCGCCACACTCCTTACACGCATCCAACCCGTTCACAACCTGGAAAGAAAAAATCAAAACAGAAACACGTTTTAAATCACGCCCCCTCAGGACAACACCCTCAGGAATCCCGGCAACCCCAAACTACGCCACCTACCTTTCACCATCAAGACTCTCACCAGGACCATAACCATGCTATATATATATATACTTCTACCCTCAACACGGATCCACCCCCTTCTCTTGGCCGCCAGGTCCCTCTAACGCTCAAACCAGCCCTCACATGCCTTCTACATCTGCCTCTCATTTCAACCCTAATATTTCTGTTCCTCCCACATTTCTTCAAAATCAATCTTTCTCTCCTCAACCTTCTGCCTCTTACACTACCACCTCAGACCTACCCTCTTCTTCAACTCAACCCCTTTTTCTTCCTTCCTCTACCCATCCACTCGCACACACCAGCGCTGAACCTAATATTCATTCTACTCTCACCACACCAGTTTCTACATCACGCCCCCCATTCACCCTTTACACTGCCACGCCCCTCCCTCCGCCGCAGAATGCTCTAGCCATGGAACCAGCTGCAGTTTCCAACACAGCAAAAAATCTAATTCTCTCAGGTGCAGATATAGATCTCTTCTCACTCCTTTCACCTAGTTCACCTCCCGCGGCAGAACGCCAGGCAGATTGCGGCGAATTCACCCTTACTCTTTAATCATCATCCAACACCCAATCACGCACATTATCTCTATCCGAATTCTCCATGGCCTTCGCACGCTTTACCAACGTCATCTGCTCAGTCTTCCTTATAGGAGGCGTGAGCTAAATGACTATATGGCTATTATTGCCGAGCTCATGCTCTCCTATGGGGGTACACATTTTTACACGTATCATAAACTGTTTTCAGCCAAATGCGCTATTCGATTGATTCAGTGGAACCTAATTCATTATTGGGGGGCTCTGGATTTTGAACTCCGCAACCGAGTATTTTTAGGATGCCGCAATTTATCTTGCGCCGTCTGCCGCTCCAGTCTCCATCCCACCACATCCTGCCCCTTCATCACTCCCTCTTCCGATTCTGCACAACCACCGAAATCTACTAGTTACGTTCCTCGCCCACCAAGCTATAACCTGCCTTCTCTGCTACCCTCTTTTTCTCACTCTTCCGCTTCAAAACGTAACATCTGCCAAAATTTCAACATCAGCAGATGTTACAGGGCTCCATGCAAATTCCTCTATATATGCAATTACTGCGGAGCCGCTCACGCTAAATTTGTATGCCAGGTGTTAAGAGCAAAAAATAAAAAAATCGAGAAAATATTTGTCGACTCCCGTGAATATTTTTCATCTTGCTTTTGAATTGCGTTGTCACCCTGATATTAACTTCTCTGATTTTCTGATTTCAGGTCTAACCCACGGATTCCACCCTGGCGTTCTAGCGCTCCCTTCCTTTAATCTATTCTGTCCCAATCTACAATCGGCAACTACCGAACCCGAAACAGTGGACCTGTTAATTAAAAAAGAAATCGATAACAATTTTATGATAGGACCATTCCCCGCCTCACCATTCAGCGTCTTCCATATTAGTCCTATCGGCGTTGCAACTAGAAAACTTTCTGGTAAAAAACGCCTGATTATCGATCTCTCTGCTCCTGACAATTCCATATTCCCTAGCATTAACAGCACTATTCTATCAGACGAATACTCGCTCAGCTACCATGACATAGAACAAGCCATTTCCCTAATCAAAATAGCCGGTCGCAACGCTTGGCTAGGGAAAATCGACATTACATCCGCTTTTTAAAATCATGCCAATCCACCCAGACTTCTGGCACCTTTTTGGCATCAATTGGCACTCACAATTCTATTTTGCAGTCCGACTAACCTTCGGCTGCAAAAGTAGCCCCAAAATTTTCGACATGCTTTCAGAAGCATTATGCTGGATTTTATCTAACAACTATGAAATCCCGCGCCTTATCCACCTTCTAGATGATTTTCTCCTCATTTCTTCCCCCTCTTCGCCTCTGGCTAAACACCTAACGATCACCCAAAAGGTTTTCGAGGATCTGGGAATCCCCCTCGCAGAGGAGAAAACATCCGGACCCAGCACTTCTATAGAATTCCTGGGTATCAACTTAGATTCTAATAAATTTCAAGCATCTCTTCCAAAAGTGAAAACTGATCGCATAATCTCTCTATCTCAAAATTTTTTGAGAAACAGAAATGCACCAAACGCGAATTATTATCTATTCTCGGGCATCTTAATTTCGCTATTAGCATAATTTACCAGGGCCGCCCGTTTATTACTCACCTCCTTCAGCTCTCCACCACGGTCCCCGATTTAGAAGATACAATATCTCTCTCTAAACCCAGTCGCAACGAACTCAGCTTATGGATTTCCTTCCTTAAGCAATGGAATGGCTGTTCCTTTTTCTACAGCAACTTAATTTCATCCCCAGTAGATATTAACTTATTCACCGACGCCACCTCTTCAGTCAGGTTCGGCGGTTATTACCAGGGACACTGGTTCGCTTCAACATGGCCCCCTCAAATGCTTACTTTACCAACAAATCAGCAATCATCCGCCCTTTTCGAGCTTTACCCCATCGTCGCCGCTGCTCTTCTGTGGGGAGATGAATGGTCCACCTTCAGCATTCTCGTACATTGCGACAACGAAGCCACCGTTCATTCCATTAATAAAGGGCGCTCGCATTCACTACCAATTATGCCCTTATTAAGACGCCTCATATGGACGTCAGCCAAAAAACAATTCATTATGACTGCTGAACATGTTCCAGGCTGCAAAAAATTGCTGATTCTCTCTCGCTTTCTTTTTCAGAAATTTTCGGCTCTTGGCACCAGAAGCAGACCAGCATCCAACACCTATCCCACATTATTCACAAATGATATTGCCATAAATCACCCATTACACCATTTACATGAAACTTCCATATCTCTCATCCAGTCACTCCCAGAACTCTTCAATCATATCTCACAGCATGGAATGCATTCAAACATTTCCACTCCCTCTACAAAACACAATTCCCAGATTTCTCCTTACTTTCCATCACCTCCTTTATTTCCCACCAACACACTGCTAAAAATACCCAGGCTAGCTCTATAAAAAGCTACCTTAGTGGGATACAATTTTTTCATAAACTGATACACGGGTCCCTGTCAGAAGCCATTTGCAATTCACAAACCACCCTCCTTATCAAAGGTATCCAAAAAACACCCCCCCCCCCCCTTCCCGACCCCTGACGGCCCATTACACTCAACATTCTTTCAAGATGCATCATTACACTTCGCAAAGGATACCTTTCCACACACACAGCCCCACACGCGACGTCATGTTTACTCTAGCCTTTTTCAGCTTCCTTAGGTGTTCAGAAATAGCTATTACATCTAAATTCAACTCCGCCACCCACCCCACAATTTCTGATCTAACTTTGCAGAATGATGAAACCCTCGCCTTTTTCATCAAGCAGAGCAAAACAGATCAGTCAGGAAAAGGGCATTTTATTTACTTTTTTAACATTCCCTCCCCCACACGCCCCTTCCAAACCCTCTTAGCATTCCTCCACTTAAGGAGATTGCAAGAACCTGACCCTCTTGCCCCTCACTTAACTGATGACGTTAACCGACCAGTAACAGGTTTTTGGTTCCAAAAACACTTAAAAGAAGTTCTCCACCTTTCAGGCTTTTCCCCTGAACTATATTCTAGCCATTCATTTAGAATTGGCGCAGCCACTACAGCAGCTCACAGAGGTCTTTCCTCTCATCAAATCCAGACCCTTGGCCGCTGGTCCTCAGCCAACTCCGCCCTAACCAGCTAAATTTCATAATCCATAATCCCTAGGCCAACCCCTTCACAGTCATATTTCCAGTAGGAGTCATCACTGCCCCCTTCTTTCTCCCCACGCTTACTGGATCCCGTCCCCCCAATGGCTCTGACCACCGCAGGGGTCACTCCGAGCTTCGACTCCCGCAGGAGTCATCACTGCCCCCCCCAGCCATTAGGAATACATATACACAGGCTCGCATGCGTAGGTCTGTGTGCGCACGCATGCATGGTTATACCTTCCTCTTTTCTTCCTTCCGGCGTCAAGATTCTCCGCCCCCTTTTCTCTATCTCATTTTGGCGAGTTAACCTGGCACTCTTATCTCTTCTGATAGGCCCTCAATCCTCAGCTCTAACTCCTGCAGGAGTGACTAAAACAAGCTTCGACTCCCGCAGGAGTCGCCCCAGCCACCTCCTGCTGTAGTCTCCACCGCCCCCTCACTTTCCCAGACTCCGGCAGGAGAAATGCCCCTTCATGGCTCTGACCCCCGCAGGGGTCACTCCGAGCCTCGACTCCCGCAGGAGTCATCACTGCCCCCCCTCCGGCCATTAGGAATGCGTATACACGTGTATAGAAGCATATACATGTGTATGCGCATGTATGTATTTGTGTGTACGTGTGCGTGCGTATGCATTACGTGTGCTTAGAGTGCGTGTTTATGCACATGCGCAAGCTTGCATACGTGAGTGTGCGTGCGCGCGCATGCGTGGTTATCCCTTCTTTCTTTCTTCCTTCCGCCGTCGAGATCCTCCACCCCTTTCCTCTATTTTATTTTTGGCGAGTTAACCCGCCACTGTTATCTCTTTAGCTTAGGCCCTCAATCCCCAGCTCTAACTCTAACTTCCACCCCTACTCCTCCTCTTCCTAGATGGGTGACACGGTGGCCCAGCACTTAGCGCTGTTGCCTCACAGCAAGAATGTCAATGGTTCTAGGCAGGCCCGGATTAAGAATTCAGAGGCCCCTGGGCACAATGTCTTGTAGGCCCCCTACCTGGCCGCACCCCTATAGTTGAATTAAAAAATAAGATTAATATAATATTTTTTAAAATAAAATGAATCTATAATGTATTGTCCACATTTTTTAAATAAATAATATGTACAGTACATATTTCTAGTCTACAAAGATTTAACTTATTTTTAAAGCATTTAAAGCACACTTTGGAAAAAAAAATACTAATACAACTAGTGAAAATTAATGGATTTTAATATGCTTGTTCAAGTTCAATGAAGCAATACTAAAAATGTATATTTAATTGTATGTTTAATGTAAAACTTCTACAAACTTATAATGCATATGATTTGGATAAAACACCTCTCCAATCCAGTTCTATCAATCTGAGTCCTCCATAATACACATACTTATTAATGATTCCTACTTGTCTTCCTCGTGATGAAGAGTAGGCAAAATCTGATATGTAGTGGGGGAAAAAAAAGAAGAATGAGTTCATCAGACGCTGGATTCGAACCGGGTTCATGGTGGACCGCGTCAAAACATGTTGCCATGCGCTTGTTGTCTCTGTCAATCAAACGGTGATGTGCGTGAATCACTCATCTAGTTTATTCCAACGAGGTGCGCTATTTGCTCTTCGCCTAAATAGTCACTCCAAAATTGCCATTTTACCCCCCTCGCAGTGGCCCCAATTGCGCACGGGCCCCTGGGCCTGTGCCCATAATGCCCATTGGTTATTCGGCCCTGGTTCCAGGCTTTACCAAACCAGCGGGCATTTCTGTGTGGAGTTTGCACGTTCTCCCCGTGCTCACGTGGGCTTCCCCTGGGTTCTCCAGTTTCCTCCCACTGATTAAAAACATGCAACCTAACTTATTGATTAATCAATACTATAGACTTGCTCCCTATATAGTACCTATCTCGTTAAAGAGAACTATTATCTGCTCTTCAATCACTACGACAGTGGAGTTCTCGAGATCTACCTGAGCTTGATCTCCCCTCTTGCCTTGCAACGGGAGGGAGCCCCGGGCTCGAGGATCTTATGAGCTCAGGGCTCTCTCTAAGGACAGCATACCAAACAAGCTTTATAATTAATCATCAGCTAAGTGTGAACTCTTGAAACTCCATATAATCATATAATTTTAATCCAGAAACTAAGCTTTTTTTTTGCACTGCAACTGATGATTAACAGTAATAATTAGTAAACGTACCTCTTTAACAGGGAAAACCACCAACAATCAAAATGCATGATCTGCCATAGTTTTGCAGTCAAAACATGTGATTATAATGGAAGTCAATGGGGCAGGCAAAAACAGGCACCAACATAATGAAAGGGTAGTCAATTTGCCCAGAGTGTATTGTTGAATTTTTTAAAATTTTCAAAGCATTTTTCCAAAATATGTGTCAAAATAAGATTAGTCACCAAACACAATTCCATTTGCTGAAACGCAGATAAAGTTGAAGGCAAATTAAGCCTCAAAATCACCCCAGAGTGGATGAAAACGACAGCACACAAGGGTTAAACACATCCAAAATAAAAGTTTGTTTTGATATAATAAATGTGCGTGTGTGTTATTCAACAAACTAATTTCTAAAAACTAATTTCTTTTGTCTTTGCCACGATGACAGTACATAATGTTTTTCTAATTATTTTGCAAGATACTAGTACAGATCAATTTAAAGGCTTAACTAGTTTATTACGTTAAGTATAGGTAAATTAGGGTAATTACAGAAGTTATAGAATAACAGTGGTTTGTTCTGTTTTGTAACTGAAAAACAAATTCTTAAGGGGGCTAAAATTATTGACAGTAAAATTGTTTTTAAAGTTTTAAAAGCTGCTTTTATTTCAGCCAAACTAAAAAAATAAGACTTTGTCGAGAAGAAAAAGTACATTATAGGAAACAATCTCAGCTCTTATGAATTTTCATGTTAAAAGTTTTACAAAGGGACTTTTTAGAGTGACTATTTGACTCATTGAGATTTTTAATAGTCTGAAACTGCGTACTGCGTATTTTTCTGTTCTTTGACAGATTTATTTTTCATGTTAATAACTAGATATTAACATGAAAAAAAAGATTCCCCTTCGGGAGGGAACTTCAATGCTATGTGGAAAAACTTCCACTATGGGGATTTCGTCAGAATCCAATCATCTGAAAGAGTATAAATACGGGCCAATGAAATGCCAATGAGTTGGTGGCATCAGCATGCACAGCTGTCTTCAATGACTATTAGCTTGGCATAAAAACCCAGCATGTGCTCAGCAACGGCATCCTTTTCGCTTTCAGAGCCTTTCACGAGCTTCTGAGAGAGTCTTTGAGGGTATCTCCAACCTGTCTCTACAGAGGGAGATCGAGAAGCAGCCTCTCCCAGTCCAGAGCGCGTATACGCAGTGGCAGACGGTCGAGCTGGGTTGTCCTCCTTTGCCTGGCGTCCTTTGGATCCGGTCCCCCAAGAGCAGTATGTATATAGGAAGCAAGTTTCCTAAAAGAGCAACACAGTTGTGCAGCGCGTCTTTTTCAAGACGTCGCTCCGACCGTGCGTTTCTGGTTGCGGTGGTTTCCTGTCCCCGGATGATGGGCACGAGCACTGCGTTTCATGTCTGGGGGTCCAGCATGTTGATGCGGTGCTCGCGGGCAGTGCATGCCGTCATTGTGATGTCATGTCTGCTTCGCAGTTAAGATCGCGGCTCGCTCTTGCAAAAGAGCGACCCACCCCAGTTGTCCCCCGCACTGCGGTTGGCACTCGGGCAGATCTGAGGGTTTCAGTGGGAGTAAATCCGCCACCCTCGGGCTCGCGGACCTCTCACTCCTCCACGCACTCCATCCAAGCTTCAGGTGAGAGAAGCGCTCCATCCTCGGGTGGTCGCCCTCTCACTTGATGACACCGAGGATCAGATGTCCATCGCTGCATCGGAGGATGGGCTGTCATTGTCTGATAAGGATGCAAACCCGCTCGCTCCCTCCCTCCGGGGTGGAGAGCACGGCGTTGGCATCTAAAAAGCAGACATGATGGCCGTGCTTTCCCGGGCTGTTTCGGCCATGGGTCTGGTGATGGTTTATCCCCCAGTTCCGCTGCCGGACCGACTAGATGGTTGTTATGTGGAGGATATAAGAAGGCAAGACCTTCTAAACCTTCCGTCCCCTTCTTCCCGGAAGTGCGCAGTAAGCTCACGCAGTCTTGGAGGGCACTTTTTTTCTGCCCGATCTGCGTGCGCTTCCATCCTTACCATCCTAGGGTTGGTTGTCATTGTCTGATGAGGATTCGAACCCGCTCTCTCCCTCCGGGATGATGAGCGTGGCGTCGAATCTAGAAGCAGACTTTGCAGCCGTGCCTCCCAGGCTGCTTCGCCCGTGGGTCTGGAGTTGGTTTATCCCCCAGCCCCGCGGACGGACTGACTAGAGGGGTGTGATGTGGAGCCTTCACGTCCCCTTCTTCCTGGATGTGCACAGGGAGCCCACGCAGTGCGCTGCGTGCGCCTCCGCCCTCACCATGCATGCTATGGCCACCTACCAGCGCTATCTAGCGCAGGCGCTGGCCCAGCTGCGCGGAGATGGTTCCGACCCAGGACTGAGCATGAGCTGAAGGACTGAAGTCGGCTGCGCGTGCCCCTGGGAAGGACAATAGTCACATTAGTGGCCCAGGAACGACACCTCGGGCTAAACCTGGTTGATGTGCGTGATGCTGACAAAGTTCGCTTTCTTAGCTCACCCATATCCCAGGCTGGCCTGTTCGGCGACAATGTCAGTGAATTCGCCCAGGAATTCACGCCGGTGAGCGAGCAGTCTGAGTCGATGGGTAATACCATCCCACGGCGGGATCGTAAAACCGCTCCTTCCCGCCGAGCCATCCACTGCTTTACGCCCAGGGCGTTCGCCTGCGGCTTTGCTCCACCGCCCCAGCCTGCGCCTCTGGCCAAGCGGCTGCGCCGAGCATCTTGCAGGCAACCAGCGCTCCCTGCCCCAGGGCGCCGCTAAGTTCGATAAACGAACCGCGAAGCGTCCCTGAGACGGGCCATCTGGAGAGGAGGAAATTTGCTCTTTCCCCACTGGAGGGGGGGCTCTTCATCTAACAGCGTTAAAAAACGCCATCAAAACCTCAGAGAAAGAGCATTTTTCCCCTTCCCCCCGGATGTGACAGCCCGAACACTGCCAGTCTGGGACGCTATGCTTTCCAGCTCACAGGATCAGTGCACTTCGCCAGTGGCTCGTGGAGTGTGAGAGAACGGTCTCCTTTCTCTCCCCCTCCCAGCCCCACCTCCGGAGTATGGGTGCGAGACAAGAGTGAATCTCTTGCCTCCTGCTCTCCTGTGGGACCCCAGGGCTCCCCGGTTGAGCCCACCCACTCCACGCTGCCCCACCGCTGGTACGTCAGCGATCGTGCGGATGAAGCCACTTGCGAGGGCTCTGCCTGCCTGGTTAACGCAGGCCAGCCCATCGCAATGGCTCATCCGCGGGATCATACTCGGCTACGCGATTCAGTTTGCGAAACGGTTCACGGGTGTGTATTTCACCAGGGTCAGCCCTGCGTCCGCCCCTGTCTTGCGAGAGGAGATTGCTGTCCTCCTGGCTAAGGATACAATCGAGCTGGTCCCTCCAGCTGGGATGGAGAGCGGGTTTTACAGCCCGTACTTCATCGTTTCCAGAAAGAGTGGGCTACGACCAATCCTTGTTCTGCGCGTTTTGAACCGCTGGCTTCACAAGCTGCCGTTAAGAATGCTTACGCAGAAGCGCATCCTCCGGTGCGTTCGTCCTCGTGATTGGTCTACAGCAGTAGACCTGAAGGACGCGTACTTTCATGTCTCCATACTTCCACGCCACCGTCAACTGTGGTTTGCGTCTGAAGTCGAGCCTGGCAGTACAAGTCCTCCCCTTTTGGCTCTCTCTGTCTCCGCGGGTTTTCACCAAGCTCGCGGAGGGTGCCCCAGCTTCGGCTTGCGGGCATCCGCATACTCAATTGTCTCAGCGACTGGCTGATTTCAGATTGCTCGCGGGATTAATTGATTACGCACAGAGACAGCACTTCGACCAATTGGGGCTTCAGGTCAACCGAGAAAAGAACAGCCTCGCCCCCGTGCAGAGCAGCTCTTTTCTCGGGTTGGAGCGGGACTCGATCACCATGGTGGCGCGCCTCCCCCAAAGAGCGCTCCGAGCTGGCTCTGGCCTGTCTGAGAGAGTTTGACAGAAAACTGTGGTCCCACTGATATTATTTCAGAGGCTCCTGGAGCATATGGCATCCGCAGCCGCTGTCGCCGCTCGGATGCTCCATATGAGACCACTTCAGCATTGGCTTCACAATCGGGTCCCAAGACACGCATGGCACGCGAGCGCGCACCGGGTGACTGTCACTCCGCTGTGTCGCCGCGCCCTCAGCCTCTGGATGGACCCTGTGTTTCTACAGGCCCGCGTGCCTCTAGAACAAATGTCCAGGCATATCGTCGTTTGACGGATGCTTTCAGTACGCGCTGGGGGGCCGTGTGTTGCGGGCATGCAGCTGTGGTTCCGTGGTAGGAACCTGGTTGCATTGGCATCTTAACTGCCTGGAGCTGTCGGCAGTGTACCTCACGCTGCACCGTTTTTAACCGGTGTTAGAAGGGAAACACGTGCTGGTCAGGACGGACAGCACAGCGGCGATGGTGTACATCAACCGCAAGGGGGATATCCGCTGTCGCCGCATGTCTCAGCTCGCTCGCCGTCTGCTCCCTCGGAGTCATACGCGGCGCTATAGCTGCATTCCATTTTTCCCCGCCGAGCTCAACCGTGCAGCCGCTGCGCTCTCACGGCAGTTCGCCTGGGAAAATGGAGGCTCCACCCCCGACTGTCCAGCTGTTATGGGTACGTTCTGCACACTGGCTACACAGCTGGCCCCGGGGCGTGCGTAATACGCATTTCTCCAGTGAGCCAGATGCTGTGTAAAGTCAGGGAGGACGAGGAACTGGTCTATGCATTGCGCCTCTCAGGCCCAATCAAACCTGTATTCCAGCTCTCTCCTCGTGATGGCCCCTCCCTGGCATGTCCCCTGGAGGAAACTTCTTCTTTGGGCACAGGCACCGTTTGGCACCCACGCCCAGATCTATGGAACCTCACGTGTGGCCCATAGATGGAGCGCGGAGGACTTAGGTGACATACCGTTAGGTGGTTAACACCATCACTCAGGCCTAGAGCACCCTCTATGAGGCATGCCTTTGCCATGATGTGGAGTCTATTGGCTGTGTGGTGTACTTCTCTCCGAGAAGGAAACCCCAAACATGCCAGATCAGTATGATGCTATCCTCCTTCAGTTGGCTGGAGCCAAGGCTGTCCCCTCCGCACTGAGGGGTTGGCGTTGCAATCATCCCCACTCTAAGGACGCGGCGATGGCGGCGCGCTGGGAAAGCATCGCCTCATCATCCAGTCCCCAGAGGCGCGAGACGTGGATATATATCCTGTCCCCTCTCTTACCCATTTGAAGATCTCTCTTAGGAGAGGTCTGTTCGATCACTCGACTCAGTATTTATATGATTTCTGTCCAGGTAGACAGCTCTGCTGGTCGCGTTGGCATCGATCAGATGGGCGGGTATCTGGAGGCATTTTCGGTCAGCGAAATGTGCCAGCGTTCTGGGCCGGCCCACTCTCACGTTTACCTGAGACCCCGGCCCATCTAGGTGCCCTAGGTTCCTACAGTGCTCTTTTAGACTATGTAGTGAACCTGCAAGCGCTGCCCACGGAGGAGGCAGACCCAGCCCCTTTATTGCTGTGTCCTGTTCGCGCTTTGCGTATTATAACGGACCGTACTCAGAGCTTAGATCCTCTGAGCAGCTCTTTATATGTTACGGTGATTGGCAGAAGGGAAGTGCCGTATCTAAACAGAGGTTGGCCCACTGAACAGTGAATGCCATCTCCCTCGCTCATCGAGCTAGAGTGAGCCGTGTCCCCCAGGAGTGAGAGCCCACTCCACTCGGAGCGCATATCCCTTTGGGCGTTAGCACGCGGCGCCTCTCTAACAGACATCGTAAGAGCTGCAGGCTGGTCAACACCTGAGCATTTGTGAGATTTAATCTTCGAGTGAACCAATTTCCTCACGCTGGTGTATGAGGAAATTCGGTTAGGTGTTGTAAAACGCTTGCTGCGCCTTTCTCTCTAACACAGAGATACGTGCGCTTTTCTCGCTTTGTCAGTTGAGTTCCCCACTCGGCGAATCCTGCAGAGTTCCTCCGAGGCCCCCAGCATCTGACTCAGCGGAGGAGTCAGATGTTGGCCCGTTACGTTGTAGGTATGCCCGATGGTCATCCAGCGTTCTGGGTATAGGTGCCTGCTATGTGCGATCCCCGCTGGCGATCCCATACGCTCACTCAGCCACGATGTAGTCCCCCCTCCTAGGCGGGCTCGTGTCTTCCCTCCCCGCTAACCATCTTCTCATATGTGCACTCCCCCTTCTCAGGGCTAGTCTATATGTTCTTTTGTCACCAGGTCTCCCCCTCCGGGCAGCAGGTGGCCTCCGCAGGGTCCTCCCTATCGGGACTGAACGCTTTCCCAACGTACTGTCGTATTTAAAATTCCAAGAAACTAACTAGGTGTATTTTACGACTCCCAGAAAAATATATCTAAACCAGAAAAGGTGAATAAGGTGAGTAAGGGCCAGGGGACACGTTGGAAGACTGTGCCTTCGGTGATGCAGGTGCGCTCGTGCTGCTGTGTGGCGCGCCCCTCACCGGAGACGTGGTAAGGTTCTTTCATTGTGGCACTTTCCATAAATTTCCCCATAGTGGAAGTTTTTCCACATAGCATTGAAGTTCCCTCCTGAAGGGGAACGCTCTGGTTACTAAAGTAACCCTCGTTCCCTGAGGGGGGAAACGGAAATGCTATGTTCCTTCGCCACAATGATTGTCCCTTAGCTGTGGAGTGTGAAAGCCTCTTCAGCTAGAAAAGGATGCCATTGCTGAGCACATGCTGGGCTTTTATGCCAAGCTAATTGTCATTGAAGACAGCTGTGCACGCTGACGCCACCAACTCATTGGCATTTCATTGGCCCGTTTTTATACTCTTTCAGATGATTGGATTTTGATGAAATCCCCATAGTTTTTCCACATAGCATTTCCGTTCCCCCCCATGGGGAACGAGGGTTACTTTAGTAACCAGAGCGTTTTATTTTGTGATTTAAGTTACCTATATCAACCTTCATGTGTACAACTTCTATTTTAATATACATAAATGTTTGACTGTATGATTATACAACTGATGATAATTACTGCATATATACCATTAAAAGAGAAAATACTTGGTGTGAATGATATTTTGGCGCATATTAGTACTATTTTACATTCTATTTTATATTATAGTGCACAACTATTCAGATCAGTCAAATATTAAATATATCAATAAATATATAGTAAATAAATAAATAAATAAAATAATAAATATATATAAAAATAGTTACTTGTGTATCAATTGAGTATTGTGCTGCCGTGTAACTTTGTTGGTTGTCCGAACTCTTTTTAGTTCTTGTCTGAATGTATCTCTTCCCCAAACCTGAAATTGCAGGAAACAAAATAATTTGAAAAATAAATAAAGATATATGGTACAGTATTACATTTGTTTGAATCTTGAATTTACTCCTTAGTATAGTATCAAAGAGATTCTTATCTAAACAATTCATTCATTTTCCTTCAGCTTATTCCGTTTATTTATTAGTGCTCGCCACAGCAGAATGAATCGCCAACTTATCCAGCATATGTTTTACGCAGCAGATGCCCTTCCAGCTGCAACGCAGCACTGGGAAACGTCCATACACACTCATTCACACACATACACTACGGACAATTTAGCTTAATTTAGCTAAGTCAATTTACCTTCTTGCTGTGAGGCAACAGTGCTAACCTCTGAGCCAGTGCGCCGCCCTCATATAAACATTTAATTCATAAAAAATAAAATACAAACCTATTACTGCAATGATCAACAGCACATTCAGCAGGACAGATGCAATGATCAGGTATCTCATTTCTATCTGTTGTTGTGGAGCATCATGTGTCTGATTCTTGTCTGTGGGATTTTTAATTGTATACATTTTTATTCAAATTCAGTCTTTAACAAAACAACATTGCTGTCAAAATATTAATTAATTTTCCTTCAGCTTAGTCCCTTTATTCTGTCAAAATAGCCGTCATTTAAATTATGTTTATTTTATTAAGTATACAGTTCAGGGCAAAACTATTAGCTCTCCTCTGATATATACAGTGTATATATATATATATATATATATATATATATATATATATATATATATATATATATATATATATATATATATATATATATATACATATATACAGTTGAAGTCAGAATTATTAGCCCCCCTGTTTATTTTATCCCCTAATTTCTGTTTAACGGAGAGGAGATTTTTGTAACACATTTCTAAACATAATAGTTTTAATAACTAATTTCTAATAACTGAATTATTTTAACTTTGCCATGAAGACAGTAAATAATATTTTACTACATATTTTTTAATACACTTCTATACAGCTTAAAGTGACATTTAAAGGCTTAACTAGGTTAATTAAGTTTACTTGGCAAGTTGGGGCAATTAGGCAAGTTATTGTATAACGATGGTTTGTTCTGTAGACTATCAGAAAAAAATATAGCTTAAAGGGGCTAATAATTTTGTCCTTAAAATGTTGTATAAAAAAATTAAAAACTGCTTTTATTCTAGCCAAAATAAAAATATAAGACTTTCTCCAGGAGAAAAAATATTATCAGACATACTGTGAAATTTTTCTTGCTCTGTTGAACATCATTTGGGAAATATTTAAAAAGAAAAAAAATTTAAAGGGGGGCTAATAATTCTGACTTTAACTGTATATATATATATATATATATATATATATATATATATATATATATATATATATATATATATATATACAGTTGAAGTCAGAATTATTAGCCCCCCTGCTTTTTTTCCCCCCAGTTTCTGTTTAACGGTAAGGAGATTTTTTTCAACACATTTCTAAATCAGTTATTAGAAATGAGTTATT
Source organism: Danio kyathit (assembly GCA_903798195.1). Taxonomy (NCBI): domain Eukaryota; kingdom Metazoa; phylum Chordata; class Actinopteri; order Cypriniformes; family Danionidae; genus Danio; species Danio kyathit. The sequence goes on from LR812540.1 coordinate 38,041,811, forward strand.
AAAACTATTATGTTATAGTTTTAATAACTCATTTCTAATAACTGATTTATTTGATCTTTGCCATGATGTCAGTAAATTACATTTTACAAGATATTTTTCAAGACACTTCTATACAGCTTAAAGTGACATTTAAAGACTTAACTAGGTTAATCAGGTTTATAGGGTAATTAGGCAAGTTACTGTATAACGATGGTTTGTTCTGTAGACTATTGGAAAAAATATATATAGCTTAAAGGGGCTAATAATTTTGACCTTAAAATGGTTTTTAAAAAAATAAAAACTGCTTTTATTCTTGCCGAAATAAAATGTATAAGACTTTTTCCAGAAGAAAAAATATTGACAGACGTACTGTGAAAATTCTCTTGCTCTGTTAAACATCATATGGGAAATATTTAAAAAAGAAAAAAAATCAAGGGTGGGCTAATAATTCTGACTTCAACTGTATGTATGTGTGTGTGTGTGTGTGTGTGTGTGTGTGTGTGTGTGTGTGTGTGTGTGTATATATATATATATATATATATATATATATATATATATATATATATATATATATATATATATATATATATATATATATATAATTTTTATAATATAATTTTTTAATCATATATTTCTTAAGTGATGTTTAATAGAGCAAAGACATTTTCACAGTATTTCCTATAAAATTTATTGTCTTCTTTGTAAAGTTTTTCATTTTTTTACAACTATATTGAAGTACAATATTATTAGCCTCCATCATTTTTTTATTGCTATACAGAACAAACCACTGTATTCCAATGAAGTCCTAATAACCCTAACCTAAATAATTAACTTAGTTAAGTCTTTAAATTGCACTTTAAGCTGAATACTAGTATCTTGCAAAATATCTAGTAAAATATTATATACTGTCATCATGGCAAAGATAAAAAAAATAGTTATTAGAAATTAGTCATTAAAACTGTTATGTTTAGTAATGTGTTGAAATGTTCACTCAGTTTTTAAAAGAATAAAAATTTAACAGGAGCGCTAATCATTTTGACTTTATATAATAATATAGAGCACACATCCAGCATTTGCAATATCTGAAATAAACTTACCAGTAATGCAGATTCTGGTGCCGTTGCTGAATTTTTGTGGTTCACTAGTTTTGACACAATAATAAACTGCTAGCTCATCAGTGCTGATATTTCTGATGAACAGACTGCTGTTGGTTTTCACTAAGTATTTGTGTTCAAAGATGCTGTTTTCAAAATCACCATCTTCATATGTGCTATCAAAAGTGCGTAAGATCAACATTGGAGGATCTGGAGATTTCTGTCTGTACCAGTAAATCTCCTTTATGTCAAGATCACAGGTTATATTCACATCAGCTCCTAAAGATACTGCTATGTTTGTTAAACTCGCTGTGGCTTCAAACCACATGAATAGACCTATGTGAGAAATAAAACACATTTATTACCGCATAAAAAAAGAAATCTAATAACTCTATGAAAGTGAAGTGATAAACTTACAGATGTGGAGTTGTATGATCATCATCGTCTGATCCTGAATAATGTCTTCAACACTGAGATCATTCAGACATCTCTTACTGTCAGCGGAAACAGAGCTTTAGATAAAACCTCAACCACACATAACCAGAAGGGAAGTCAGAGCTGAACTCATTCTTACAACACTTTCTTCTATTCTTTTATTATTGTTGTTGTTGTTAAATTATGCATTATAATAAAATGCCCTTTGTACAATTATTAAATGCCGTGCCATTTTTCAACAAGACGAAAATGGAAAAACAAGCAGTTTGATTAAACAGCTGTAAAAAAAAAAAAAAAAAAAAAAAAAAAAACAACTGAATCCAATTTAGGGGAATATGAAGTCAGAATTATTAGCCCCCATTAAATTTTTTTTTGTTTTTTAAATATTTCCCAAATTATGTTTAACAGAGCAAGGGAATTTTCACAGTATGTCTGATAATATTTTTTTCTTCTGGAGAAAGTCTTATTTGTTTTATTTCGGTTAGAATAAAAGCAGTTTTTAATTTTTCAAAAGCCATTTTAAGGTAAAAATTATTAGCCCCTTTAAGCATTTTTGTTTCCGGTAGTCTACAGAACAAACCATCGTTATACAATAACTTGCCTAATTACCCTAACCTGCCTAGTTAACCTAATTAACCTAGTTAAGTCTTTAAATGTCACTTTAAGCTGTATAGAAGGGTCTTAAAAAATACCTAGTAAAATATAATTTACTGTCATCATGGCAAAGTTAAAATAAATCACTTATTAGAAATGCGTTATTAAAATTGGAAATGTGTTGAAAAAAATCTCACCGTTAAACAGAAATTGGGGAAAAAATAAACAGGGGGGGCTAATAATTCAGGGGGGCTAATAATTGTGACTTCAACAGTGTGTGTGTGTGTGTACGTAGGTGTTTTTGTGACATTTCAGGACACAAATCTGTATATTGACATGGGTATGACACAGGTATTACAAAAAGGAGGTGAAATACGAGGACATTGTTGACATCCTCACTTCTCAAAAAGCTTATAAATCACAGAATCAGGTTTTTTCAGAGAGTAAAGCTGTACACTGTCTCCTGTGATGGTTGCGTTAAGGGGAAGGGGGGGGGTTGAGGTCAATACAATATACGGTTTGAACAGTATAAAATGAATGGAAGCCCACTTTTCACAAAAACAAACATGTGTGTGTGTGTGTGTGTGTGTGTGTGTGTGTGTGTGTGTGTGTGTGTGTGAGAGAGAGAGAGAGAGATTTCTATTTAATTATTTTGGTCATTTGTAAAACAGCCCCTTCAGATGCAGGCATTTGCAGTATGGGGATTCCACCAGCAGATGCCATTAAAGTGCATGTTTTAAATAATAAAGAGGTTAAGATTATGTGTCTTTCAGTTAAACAGATTACTAAATAATACAAAAAAAGTGGTATATATATATATATATATATATATATATATATATATATATATATATATATATATATATATATATATTTTTTTTTTTTTTTTTTTTTAGAATGATTGATCCTTATGGTAATGAATAAGCCACCATAGTCAATTGTAACCATATAGTCAAAGTCAAAACCATATGATCACCAGCAGTGCCCTTGCAGGCTGCTGGAGAACACTCTCTGTCATTCAACTGAACTACATATCCCATCATGCACTGCATTCGCCTGTATCCTGTAGTGAGCATTTCAAAGTGTTTTCCCTGTTGTTTCTAGCCATGTTTTGATCCTTGTTTGTTTACTGTTTCCCTGCCTGGCTTGACCATTCGCCGGTGCTATTGACTACTCTTTGCATTACCTGTATGCTCCCTTCTGTCCCTCTGTTGACCTTGCCTGTATGATAAAATTTTCTAAATAAAACTGCATTTGGATCCTCACCTCTGTTGCCAGCCAAATCATTACACTAGCATACTAACATCATGAGAATTTGTGCTCTGGAGAGGGTCAAATGTTTGTATTCAAAAAATTTGATTTCGAAGATTTCTGCAATGAAGCCAATCACATATATGCAGGAGAGCCATTCATAGGTTGTCACCTTTGTTTCTAGTGTTTTATACAATGCAGCCAATGTGCTGTCGACACAAATGGGCTAGTATGAACAGACTTTTGTTTTTAGTAGCTAAAAAAAAATCTTGTTTATTTTGGACGAGCTGAAGTTTCTCTATTAAATTAAGATCAGGTACATTCTGTTTCCACTGATCGTTCTTGAGATGTTTCAGCAGCTTAATTGGTGGTCACCTGTGGTCAATTCAGTTGATTGCACATGATTTTAAAAGGCATACACCTGTCTATATAAGGCCCCAGGGTTGACAGTGCATGTCAAAGCACAAACCAAGCATGAAGACAAAGGAATTGTCTGTAGACCTCCGAGACAGGATTGTCTCGAGGTACAAGGCTGGGGAAGGTTACAGAAAAATTTCTGCTGCTCTGAAAGTTCCAATGAGCATAGTGGCCTCCATCATCCGTAAGTGGAAGATGTTTGGAACCACCAGGACTCTTCCTGTGTATTTGACAAACATTCAGGTAACAAATACTGCAGAAACTAAACAATGTAAAAAAACACTGTAAAGCCATTATGACACTGTAGGACTGAAATATCCTATAGTCTTTATAGTGTATTATGTCATAAAAGAGAACAGCCAAACAACATACATTTTTCTACCGATTCGTTTATTTTTTACTGAATTGTTTTTAACTCATGACATTTTGTAATTCATACAAAACAGTGTAACAGTAAACATACTCTATAAGAATAGCTGCCAGCATATTAACAGCCAAAATATAGATATGACTGAATACATTGATTTGACGGTGTGACGCAGTGGCGCAGTAGGTAGTGCCGTCACCTCACAGCAAGAAGGTTGCTGGTTCGAGCCTCAGCTGGGTCAGTTGGCGTTTCTGTGTGGAGTTCTCTCTGCGTTTGTGTGGGTTTCCTCTGGGTGCTAAGGTTTCCCCCACAGTCCAAAGACATACGGTATAGGTGAATTGGGTAGGCTAAATTGTCCGTAGTGTATGAGTGTGAATGAGTGTGTATGGATGTTTCCCAGAGATGGGTTGCGGCTGGAAGGGTATCCACTGAGTAAAACATATGCTGGATAAGTTGGCGGTTCATTCTGCTGTGGCAGCCACTGATTAATAAAGGGACTAAGCCGAAAAGGAAATTAATGAATGAACATTGATATGACACTGCGACGGAGAAAAACAGATATATATTTATATATATATATATATATATATATATATATATATATATATATATATATATATATATATATATGTATATATATATATATATATATATATATATATATATATATATATATATATATATACATATATATATATATATATATATATATATATATACATATATATATATACATATATATATATATATATATATATACATATATATATATATATATATATATACATATACATACATATATATATATATATATATATATATATATATATATATATATATATACATATATATATATATATATATATATATTTAGGGGGGAAAAAAACGATATATTTTTAAATATTAATGTACATATAAAAACATGACACAACTGTGAATTTTTCCTGCACACAATCAAAATATTTAAATTCAGGTTATAGTTTTAAAGGTTGTATCTGTAATAAATGAATCTATTTTAATGAATTCATTTATTAATTAATTTTCCTTCAGCTTAGTCACTTATTTATCAGGGGTTGTCTCAGCAGCATACGTTTTCCGCAGCGGATGCCCTTTCAGCTGCAACTCAGTACTGGGAAACACTCATACACTCTCATTCACACACACACTCACTCTACGGCCAAATGTGTTTACCCAATTCACTTATACCACATGTCTTTGTACTGTGGGGGAAACCAGAGCACATTTTTATGAGAGGATTCATTTTCATGAGAGGATGTCCAAGGCTGCAGTCTCGAACTAAACTTTGGTAGCGTAATTGCCTGAAAAGGTTCTGCCAATTCAGTCTCATTTATTCTTGGTTTTGTTGCCACACATGTATTGGCTTTTGGTATGCTGTCTTGTTTTGCATTAATTTGCAGAATGAACTGCCAACTATTCCAGCATATGCTTTATGCAGCGGATGCCCTTCCAGCTGCAACCCAGTACTGGGAAACATCCATACACTCTCATATTCTCACACACACACACACACACACACACACACACACACACACACACACACACACACACACACACACACACACACACACACACACACACTAATACACTACGGCCAATTTAGTTCTTCCAATTCAACTATAGTGCATATCTTTGGACTGTGGGGGAAACCAGAGCAACCGGAAAAAACCCACACCAACACAGGGAGAACAGGCAAACTCCACACAGAAATGGCAACTGATGCAGCTGGGACTCGAATCAGCAACCTTTTTACTCTGAGCCACTGTGCTGCCACCTTTGACTCAACATCTCAACGGAACCCAAGCTGGTAAATGCAGCGTAAGTGCAATTATGTGATCCAAATATAAAGAGAATATAATATCAAACCAAGCAATTTCTGGTATGGTAAACAAACTGATGACCTATAGCTTTTAGAGGAGACTCATAATAAAACATGTACTTTAAAAGAGATAGTTCACACAAAATTTTTTAAATCTGTCATCATTTACTCACCATTTGTTTCAAACCTAATTGAGTTCCTGTTTTTGAATTCCTGTTTTTGAGTTCTTCTGATAACCACAAAATATCTTGACAGATTAATGGAACTTAAATTTTTATAACCACTTGATGGTGAGTAAATTTTCATTTTTGGACGAACTATCCCTTTAAGTGTCGAAATCAAACACAGCTGACCTCTCCTACAAAATGACATCAAACATAACACACACTAAAAATCAAACTCAAATACTGTAAGGTGCAGAGCAATTGCCAGAAAAGCTATTTGGAACGTCAAAATCTTCAGAGACTGTGCTTCAACGGAGGACCTTGTTGGTTTCTGAGTTTCTGTATCCTTGATTTTTGGTTTCAGAGTTGGTTCCATGGGCTTTTCTAGAAGAAATAGAAGAAATAAAATGCCAATGCAAATGGACAGAGTAATGTTTTAAATTAATCAGTGTTGTCGAGATAAAATGCTATCATTTCAATGTCATTTATTAGAAAAGGGATTACATGTACCTTTGACAAGAAGCTCTACCAGCTTTTTCTCATTTAATTTAGGAATAAAACAAGTGTAGTGTCCTGCATGAGCAAAATCCACATCTTTCAACATAATTGAGTAGTTTCCGTTTGCATACTCTCCAGGGAAACTTTTAACTCGATCCTTGAAGATGTCAAACTGATTTTCTATCGAGGGTTTTCCTTTTATTACATTTAACACTTTCCGGCTTATATTGTGTCGCCAAAGCACATCAGTAATTGCCGGTTGAATCTGGCATGGCAGGATGACAGTGTCTCCAACAACACTAGTGATATTTGCTGAGGCATCCAGTGACACTGAGGAAAAAAGAGAAACAACTTTACATTAGGAAGCAAACAAACTGAATCGAATATGTAATACATAGTACCAAATATTTTAAATACATTTTGTAAACACAAACCTTTTCCCATCTGATGTAGAAGTAAAAAAATGGCGCAGCATCTGCACAAAATGAGCAAAAGCAAAGTTAATATTGGTCTTTGATGTATACAGACTTGTATAAATTAAATATTACAACTCGTGACAATATTTTTTTCTATTCCAGAAGAATGGGTCAAGATAATAACACACAGACATGCACTATTAAAATATCTGCACTTTTGGTAAAATAAAATTAAATAATAATAAAATATTAATAATTTAATACTTTATTAAAGTACTCCAGATGATGAAAAATTGTTTTTGTGCTGATGTCAAGATTATGCCAAAGGGAAAACAAAGGGAATTATGTTAGCAGCCAATACAAACTAGAGTAAGCCACACACACACACACAAAGCATAAATCCTAACTTTTTGTGTTACTGGGTGCCAGAATTGACTGAATGCAGACTTCAAATTTTACTGCATATGTGCTGTCACTGTCAGCCAAAGAAAAAAAAGATAGCTGTGTTTAAATGCCAAAAAAACTGAAAAAACTACAACAGCCATCATCATTAAAAATGCTTGCATTGTGTCACGAGGGGGGCATGGCTGAGAGTCGTGGAAATGGATTGGTTTTGCTTTCAGTTCGGTGGTCATCTGTGAGGGGCTTCCACCACACGTTTGTTTTGCTTATTTTTTGTTCATTAAAGAGTATAAATGTTTGCCAGTTTTCTGCCTCCTGCTTCTCTTGAACCGCATAGGATCTACATCATGGCTTAGTTACGTTCAGCCATGTTTGTGGACAAATGCAGGAGCCTACAATGTAAACCAATGCAAAACAGAAATAGCAGACCATTTTATAGTAATCTCTTTTTAAAAAATTATTTCCTCATTCATTTTCCTTCGGCTTAGTCCATTATTTATCAGGAGTCGCCACAGCGGAATGAACCGCCAACTATTCCGGCATGTTTTACACAGCGGATGCCCTTCCAGCCACAACCCAGTACTAGGAAACACCTATACACTCTTGCATTCACACACATACATTACGAAAAATTAATCTTATTCAGTTCACCTATAGCGCATGTCTTTAGATTGTGGGGGAAACTGGAGCACCGTGAGGAAACCCACGCGAACGCGGGGAGAACATGCCCATGTTTACATGCTCATGGTACTGGCGCATGCTCGAGTGACGTCAATTTCGCTGTTACGGTCCTTGCGTGTGTTTGGAGCTTTGTCGTGTAGATTCGCAATTTACATTTTTTACCATAAAATACATCCACGTTTGCTAGTATTTGTCTCTCCTACATAGGGTGAACAAACCCTTAATACATTAATACACACAAATCTACTTTACAAATGTTCGGTTTCTCGAATATCCAATTGTTGCTTGTAGCTTTAGCCTGCTAGCACCGCTAATCAGCTAAAGCTACCGACTTCTTTTATTTACTCATTGTCTCACTTAATGTCTTTGCTCTTCACCCTGTACAATGATGCTTGTGTGTCTATCCTTGAGTGGAGGAGAAGCATCGATGGAGGCATTGGAGCTGGAAGCAGTCGAGTGCCAGATATGCGATCTGGAGATAAAGCGAGCGCAGCTCTGGGAACAATGGGCCTTGCTCGGTGTGCCCCATGCTGCGGCTCGCTCATCTGAGGTAAGTGTGCGATACAATCTCAACACTCCGTCCACCTCAACCCCACTTGCTTCTCTGTCCAGGCCCAGCGCACCGAGGACACGGTTCTTCCAGGGGTCGTTCACTCCGGCACCTGCCTGCCACGGCCCCTGGGTGCAGCCGCGTGAGGTGCATATGAGGTCTGAGGGCAGAACGTCTCCTCCTCTCGTGTTCGAGATCTCTATGAAGAAACCGATTCGCCCCTCTCTGCGAGATGGGTCGCAATGTAGCTATCATCAGTGACTCTATCGTTCACCATGTACGCGCTTGGTTCCACTTAACAATATATGCACTTACTGCTTTCCCGGTGCTCGTGTTAGGGATGTTTCTGCTAATGTACCCGCTATCCTGAGCACTGACGAGAGCATTGGAGCTGTCGTCCTCCATGTGGGGACGAACGACACCGGGCTACGGCAGACGAAGATTCTGAAGAGGGACTTCAGGAGCCTGATCAAGATGGTTCGACGCACCTCGCCCGCCACGCAGATCATTGTTTCTGGACCATTTCCTACCTACCGCCGAGGAAATAAAAGAACTCCTGTCGGACAACATCTCCTGGATGCTTCATTCTGTCTGACTAGTAAGTGAAAATTCACAAATTTCACATTTTAGCCATATAGACTTGCTCGTCCCACTTAAATTACAGTAATGCATATCTGGCTAACTCCATAGAGACTGTGTCTGTTCCTCGTATTATTAGATTAAGAAATAAAAGTACTGTGTGGTCTAGAAAAAATCTATTAAGAATCAAACTAGAAAAACTGCAAAAAAAGGCAAAGGCTTGGTCTCCTAAACATCAGGTCACTAGCACCTAAAGCACTTATCATAAATGAAGTAATAACAGATAACAATCTTAATACACTCTGTTTCACTGAAACCTGCCTGAAAAAAATGACTATATTAGTTTAAATAAAGCAACTCCTCCAGGATTCTTATATAAGCATGAGGCTCGTCAAACTGGTCATGGTGGGGACCTATGTTTAACTCCTTTGAAGTATTAGTGCTTAATGTTATGCTTCTAGATATTATGAAAAAACCTATGTTATCGCTCGCTTTAATCACCATATATAGACCCCCAGGACCCCATGTCAATTTTCTAAAAGAGTTTTCTGATTTTATTTCAGACTTACTAGTTGAAACTAATAAAATACTAATTGTAGGAGACTTTAACATCCAAATAAATGACGCTAACGATACATTAGGGCTCATGTTTATAGATTTACTACATTCACTTGGGATATAGCAAAACATTGTTGGTCCGACTCCAACCCATCGCTTAAAGCATACATTAGATCTAATTTTGTCTCATGGAATTGAGGTCATTGATGTAGACATTATACCACAAAGTGATGATATTACAGACCACTACCTCTTACTATATAAGCTGTGTTTACCTAAAATTAGCAGAACTGCACAGACATGCCCTGGTAGAACTATCGTTCCATCCACTAAAGATGAATTCATAAATAACCTACCTGATCTTTCTCTATTTCGAAAAGCACCCGCTAACGCAAATGGATGGATGCTATCTTTACTAACACACTAAATACTGTGGCACCCATCAAATTAAAAACAGGCTAGAGAGAATAAAACTACACCATGGTATATGTCATACTCGCGCTTTCAAAACAGCAACCCGTGCCCTGGAACGTACAGTAAATGGAAAAAAAACTAAATTAGAGGTCTTTAAAATTGCGTACAAAGACAGTATGTCCAGCTATAGGAGGGCTCTAAAATCTGCCAGGGCTGAGCACCTCTGCAAACTGATAGAAAATAATCATAACAATCCTAGATTTTTATTTAACACCATTGCTAAATTAACAAATAATCGGTCATCTTTGGAACAAAATGTCCCACCGCAAATTAGTAGTGATGACTTCATGAATTTTTTCAGTGACAAAATAGAAGGCTTTAGACAGAAAATAGAAGATGTTAAACTTTCTGCACCACCTTATACTTCTGATCCTTTAAACATTTCACTGAATCAAAATAATTTACAGTGCTTCAGAATCATAGAACAGGAAGAGCTAGATAAAGTTATAAATACTTCTAAACCAGCTACGTGTATGTTAGACCCAATTCCAACAAAACTACTGAAAGAATTACTACCTATAATAGGAGAACCTCTTCTTAACCTCATCACCTCTTCTATATCTTTAGGCCATGTTCCAAATCCTTTCAAACTAGCTGTTATTAAACCTATTATTAAGAAACCACAACTGGACCCCAGCAACTTAGCTAACTATAGGCCTCTTTCAAATCTTTCATTTATGTCTAAAATACTAGAAAAAGTTGTTTCTGCCCAATTATGCTCTTTTCTGCAGATGAACAATGTTTTTGAAGTGTTTCAGTCAGGTTTCAGGCCTCATCACCAAAACTGCATTAGTGAAAATAACCAACAATTTACTCTTAGATGCTGACCAACTGTGCATCTCGTTTTACTACTACTGGATCTTAGTGCTACATTTAACACCATTGACCATAATATCCTCATAGACCGCTTAAATTCTACAGGTGTCCAGGGGCAGGCTCTACAATGGTTTAAGTCATATTTAGCTGACGGTTACCAGTTTGTGAATATTAATAGACAGCCTTCACAAGTCAGGCCAGTAAAGTATGGGTTGCCTCAAGGATCAGTCTTAGGCCCTTTGCTGTTTACAATATACATGGGAGACATTATTAGATGACACGGGATCAGCTTTCAATGCTATGCAGATGATACTCAATTATATATTTCAACAAAACCTGATGAGATATCTGAACTGTCTAAGCTAACTAAGTGTATTAAAGATGTTAAAGACTGGATGACCAACAATTTTTTTCTCCTAAACTCAGACAAAACAGAATTATTACTTATTGGGGCTAACAGCAGATCTCACAACTCAACCTGCAATTAGAGGGATACAAAATTAGCATTAGCTAGACTATAAAATATCTGGGTGTCATATTAGACACCAATTTAACTTTTGAAAATCATATCTCCTATGTCACAAAAACTGCTTTCTTTCGTCTGAGAAATATCGCTAAGTTACGTAGTATGTAGGGGTGATACTACAAACCGAACCGAAATATCGCGATACACCAACCACGATACGTGTCGCAAAAATCTCGTGGAGTACCGCGATACTCTCACGCTCCCTGCTGCCCATTGTTGAGGTTGACGTCACTTGTCTCTAACTAATTGAACCAAATTTAAGCACATCTTTATTTTATCACATTTGATTAAATTGTATTAGTAATGATGAGCTTTTGTTCTATGTATTATATTCTAAAGTTAGTATTTTCCAAGTGCATGTCATGTCATGTGACTTGAGTGAGCGATCACACTCGATTACTACTGCATGGTTTCTGCTACATTCATTCTTCCATGGCAGGGCGCCACACAAAAATTCATCCCGCCACGGCTACATTACAACTTCTCATTTACATTCAGTCGTTTTTTTTTTTTATAGCGGGTTATAATTGCACCAAAACGTATTAAAAGGTAAGTGAATTATAACAGCGCAAACATTTCTGTAATCGTAGTGCTGTTCATTATTTGTTTAACTCTTTAAAGTGACATGCTACTGACTGACAGACTGACTGACTGACAGGTGCGTGATGCGTGAGGCCAGCAAACACGACGTATTTTTCAGTTAAGATGAACACAGTTTCATAATTATCCTTTATAGCCTATGGCTCTGCATACAATGACTATCTTGCTGGAGTTTATAGACGTTTCACTTTTACAACCTGTTTTAACATATTTTTATCTGTTTTTTTATTATCTGTTTTTATTTTTTCTTACACTTGTCTTTTTTATTCCTGTTTATGTAAAGCACATTGCATTGCCACTGTGTATAAAATGTGCTATATAAATAAATTTGCCTTGCCTTGCCTTTAATTCAGGAAGCATTAATGCCGCTAGGTAGGTCTATTGGACTCAATTATAAATGTTCCTAGCAAATCTAATAAACGTTGGCGAGTTGACATACTTGTTACATAAACGCACTAAATCGCACTTCAGCAGCATTTATTTGAGCGCACACAACAAAATCTGCACTTGAGCAGAGTATATTTGAGGGCGTGCAAGAAGTTTTGTGGACGAACAGAGGCAATCGCCACGCAAGCAAAGAGATTTGCATGCTCGTATTACATAAATGCGATCTCGACTTGTAAAACTGCGCTCATGGCATTTGTCATTAAAATAACGCCATTATCGCCATAGGTAGTTGGGAGATCTGTGTCTTCCAGTCCTGCCGCCACACCTGGAAAAAATACTAGAGGAAACACTGTACTGTATACGCAGGATGGCTGCTTCGCATATATTGAGATTGCAGATCCCCCAGACACATTTAAGTCACCTGTTTGGGAACATTTTGGTTTTCCAGTGAAGTACATGAATGGAATTTGTGTCGTAGACAAAGCGCACACTATCTGTCGTAACTGTTTCACGAACCTTAATAAAAACTAAGATTTAAAAAGTGTGGTAATTTCACAACGTGAGGGTGTACGCAAAAGACACTGACAACAGAACTGCCAACAAAAGTGATTTAAATATACAAAGTGAAACCAGAATAATGCCCAAATATATACAAAAAAGAGAAATATTTACAATAATAAAAAGAATATAATAAAGTAGCAAATTCAAACAAAGTATCAAACAAAAATTTGTTAAACTCGAGTAAGGGAACGACAGTGAAGCCAAACAAAAGAAAGAAATATAACAAAAAATTTCTAACTCATAAATAACCCCTTACCTCGCTAGAAACTGATGAAAGAAAAGAAAGGTTTTCCGCCCCGTATTCTTCCCTATACTGAACTGTAGAATAAAATAAATACAAAGATGACGTTCACCTCTTACCTGATGTCTTTAACAATACATGTTCTATGTGTTTGCAAAAGGGAAGTCATATGACATCTTACCTATCCACCTTACTCTGAGAAAAGAGTGAACTTGAGGAGGTATAGCTCAATATGATGGAAAAGAGCTGAGCCAAAAAGTAACAAACAAATCAATCGAAATAAAAATGTACAAAAAAAAAAAATCACAAAATTTCTCAAAGTGGGCAAAAGTAATGCAAAATAATTTTGCCCAAACGAAAGTTAAGCAAAAACAACAAAAATCATAATCATGTTAGCAAAATACATGAAAAACAAGATCCACTGCCATGCATAGTTCGGGACTTGTAAAGCTGCACATCGATGGATTACTCTTCAGTGTTTGGACTCTCAGCAGTGAATATTAAAACACACTAAACTCTGAAAGCTGAACTGACTGAACTGTTTCAATTCACTATAATCTTCTATGTGAAGCTGCTTTGACACAATATACAATGTAAAAGCGCTATACAAATAAAGATGAATTGAATTGAATTGAACATGCAAACTCCACACAGAAATGCCAACTGACCCAACCGGGGCTCAAACCGATTTTTGTATTATTACAAAATAAAATATTAACATGTAGATGCCTTTATGAAGGCTGAGAAGCTGAAATATGCTTTACACAACATTTTTTCCCAGCGTTGAAGTGAAATTAGAGAAGCCTAGAACAGATGCAGATGGAGCCAGTGAATAATGAACGAGTAATGCCGTTCAGGAAATCAGTCTACCTCCAGCTATGCTCTGCCCACAAAAAAACACCACAAACTGAACAAGGATTTATAGGTCAGTGTACAATAAAAACATCCTGTTAGTTTAAAATCTTAAATTTCCCATTTTGTTCAAAGTTTTGTTCCACAGTACAAACAAAGGAACACATTCAGGAGTAAAGATCAATGCCTACCTCTAAATCACTGCCTATTTATCCATACCAACCAATTTGTTCATGAAGGAGAAAGTAAATGGTAAACAGATGACATATTAAAGTGATGTCACCAAAAAATAAACAAAAAAATACCAGTATTCATTTTGATGAACCACCCCTTTAATGGTCATTCTGCTGTTGTTGTTGTTGTTTTTATTTTCTTATAATAATACTAATAAATGAACAAATATCTAATACAATCAAAATGTGGGAAAAAACTAAAACAACAGTACAGCACCAGAAAGTAAGACTGCTACCATTATTCCCACCCACTACCAAAAAAAAAAAAAATACTGTCAGTGGCTTTTACTGTTAGATGAATCATTGTGAGAAAAAACAACTCAAGCCTCAAACAGCCTCAAGCCACATATGCAAGAGAAAAAAAATACCAGAAACATTTCAATTTCTAAATATAGAGGTTGAGGATAACAAATACATGGTGCTATGACACTCAAGATGATTCAATGTACCGGATGAGTCTGTGTTTTTAGTTTCAGTAGTTGTTATCTGGAAATCACATACATTGGTTGGTCATATTCAGAGAGAGACGTTTAATAATCATGTTTAAAGGTGCAGTATGTAAGTTTGACACCCAGTGGTTGAACTAGGTATTGCACTCCTAGATCAAAATAAACGCACGCGTGGGATGCCAGATTGAGTACAGTCGCGAGTGATTTAAACCGTGTTCTAAATTAAAGCAACGACATGCGATAGAAGGAATATTTTCCATATTAAAAGGAGTTTTAGTTCTAACCATCACCTCGATTTGATATATTAGAAACGGCTTCTATTTCTCACAGCTGAACATGTGAAACCTATGACAGTGCACCTCGGGTAAGCCTCGTGTGTTTTATTCAGTGCTAAATGCTAACATTGTGAGTTTGAATGGATTCTAAACCTTACTGTTTCGTGAGTGAGTGCATGTTCTGTGCTTCTGAAAGGCTGTATTTAAATTTCTGTTTCGTCTGGTGCAAACAGCCAAACTGCTGTTTGCGTGTTGTTAAGACACGAGATTACAATGTAATCTGCTCACCTTATGTTTAAGTTCGCAATATTTATATCATTTGCTAATTAATAACCTCATGTGGAACTGAATCTGTCTCATTTCGACGTCTGATATTGTCCATTTCAGTCACGGACGCATGCTTTCAGAGCCTTTCTGAATGAATGAATGAATGAAATATGCTGTTTTCCAAAAAGGCAACCCGGAGTGCTGAAATATAATTGGCTAAACTGGCATTCTGCAGGTTAACTTTACCTAAACAAAGACATCGTTCCGGCACGGAAAAACCATTTTCAAAGCAGAATATCTGACTTCAGCATTGTTTTTCAGTTAAACAAGTATGTTCACTTGGGATGTTTTATAAATATCTGCAAACATATTATGGTATTTTTATGCTTTAGAAGAGTCAAAAACTTACATACAGCACCTTTAACATCAGTAAAAGGCTGCTTTGCACAATGACAAGTTGTTTGATTACAAAAAAAAAAATTTGTTAATCGGTTGACATTCAGGTGGCGTGGTGACGCAATGGGTAGCGCTGTTGCCTCACAGCAAGAAGGTTGCTGGTTCAAGCCTCGGGTCAGTTGGCATTTCTGTGGGGAGTTTGGATGTTCTCCCCGTATTCCCGTGGGTTTTCTCCAGGTGCTCAGGTTCCCCCACAAGTCCAAAGACATGCGGAACAGGTGAATTGTGTAAGCTAAATTGTCCATAGTGTATGTGTGTGTGTATGTGTGAGTGTGTATGGATGTTTCCCAGTGATGGGTTGCAGCTGGAAGGGCATAAAACATATGCTGATTAAGTTGGCGGTTCATTCCACTGTGGCGAAAAGAAAATGAATGAATGAATGAATGGTTGACATTCCTAAAAACTACAACTGATAAAACTTAAACTATGATTTATTAATAATAAGTTATGATTATTATAAGTAGTGATGATTATAAGTTACTGCTTGTGAGATTTGAAGGCACCTTTTTATTCTTTTTCAAATGCAGATACCATATTTCCTATAATATTATAATATTTTCCTATAATAAGCAGAATACTCATTTGTTCATTCATTTTCTTTTCGGCTTTGTCCCTTTGGTAATCTGGGGTTGCCACAGTGGAATGAACCGCTAACTAATCCAGTGCATGTTTTATGCAGCGGATGCCCTTCCAGCTGCAACCCATCACTGGGAAACACCCATACACTCTCATTCACACACATACACTACGGACAATTTTAGCTCACCCAATTTACCTGTACCGCATGTCTTTGGACTTGTGGGGGAAACAGCACCCAAAGTAAACCCACATGAACACAGGGAGAACAAGCAAACCCCACATAGAAATGCCAACTGACCCAGCTGAGGCTCGAACCAGCGACCTTCTTGCTGTGTGGCGACAGCACTACTTACTGCGCCACCGCGTCGCCTAAGCAAAATACTATTACATTTCAAAATATATCCTCATGTCAATTACTTATTAAAACTATTATGTTTAAAAAAAAATCTGTGAAGAATGAACATGTTCACAAATGGTTTAAATTAACAGACATGGTTTATTGATTGATTGACAATACGTTTTAAAGAAAAACAAAAATAAAAAAACTGTGTTGTGAGACATTATTACTCTGGCGCATCATATTTATGTAACCATAATTACAGTTCTTGAAGTTTATAAAAACAAATAAATTAATGAAAAAAAAGGGATTTATCATATTGCAATATTAGAGGTGCTACTACTCTAAATACAAGTTATGATCCTTTTAAGTAAAATTACAGCATGATCTATTTTGAAATATGCAGACATGACTGGAAAAATACCCAAATCAACCATTGCATCAAAGACCGCTATTGTAATAGTTTTGTGTTGGCATCAAAAAGAAAGCAGTAACAGGTCTAGCAATGTAAACGGACTACAAAAATGGTTTTGTTTATATATATATATATATATATATATATATATATATATATATATATATATATATATATATATATATAATATTTATTATTTATATATTATGGTGTACTTATATAAAAAATAACTATGGCCAAGCATATCCATCAGGTGTGTCTTTAAATTTGAAAATTAACAAATGATATTACAGCATCAAGCTGATTTTAGGTGTATTTATGACAGCACATTTGTACTTAATAATTTGTCTAATACAAGTGCTTTTAGCTATTTTGAATGGAAATAGAACTTTTAAAGTGCACGCTTTGTCTAAATAGTTGACTTTACTAAAAAAACTGTGAAAAACTGTTGCTTTAACGCATTTTAAGTTTTTACACAAAGTGAAACTAAACAGCCCTTGTTGAATTAACACAAAACTGCACTGAACCTTAAGTTATATTTTAATTAAACTAGGGCTGTTTTGTTTCACCTTGTGTAAAAACCTAACTAGTTTAAAGGCCAGGACACACCAAAATGACATTTGGCAGCTATGGTGAGTGGCTGTAAGGCTAGTTTATTCATAGTTTGTTCCACACATTGCCTCTCATCAGGCTGACAACTAATCTGATTCAGCATGTAGAAACAGCGTTGGGCGTTGGTGAAAGAGAGCACTCTGATTGGCTGTTCATCTATGAATCAGAGCATTAGAACGAAAATGAGTTATAAAACAACGTCTTAGACACCATGTCAATGTCTGATGCATATGGCACACATTTCTTGAAACACTTCAGCAAATTAAGTAGTCCTCTGCTTAGGTTTTGAATATACAGGATTTCCAGGAGTCAAATGTGCAGCTATCTTAACCAGCTTATGTGGAGACAGATCTGATCTAATAAAAAACTCTGTGATGTTTACATTAAGCAGAATTCTTAAGACTATAGAAAACGTACGACACAATATTATGCTGGTGGGGTAGAACATTGGTTACTTTTTCGAGTAAAAAAGTTTGAGTTTTTCATGAAAAACATAAGAAAATCATTTGCAGTCAGAGCCGGACAATTATTTGATCCATTCATCTCTCGAGTCCTTGGGATTAAGTTATCTTTTTACATGCTGTCACATGATAAACAAAATAAACAAACAACTCAAAACCCTAAAGCACTGATCATCAACTGGCAGCCCACGGGCCAAATCCGGCCCGCTGAGCCGTTCAATCCGGCCCGCGACTGGATTCCCATATTGTGAGGATCAAAAAAAAAAAAAATAGTGGTTCACACCATTAAAGCAATTAAAAATAACAACTGAGTCTCTTGTCAGAATAACCACCATTTATGACTATATTTAGGCTACACTTTGAAATGAGGACAGACTCAGACAGACTATGCGGCGTTAAGCATTTATTGTTTCAAACAGGTTTTAGCATAAGTGAAGACCGGGTGGGGAGTAGGCGGAGTGCGTGCGACGTGTGTGTGATGATGAGCAAGGAGGGTGAGATGGAGAGGGGAGAGGAGTTTCTGGGAGATTATCATTCATTTGCGGGCATCCGGGAGTCTCTATGCATTTGCGGGAGACTCACAGAACTTCCGGGAGACTTGGGATGTCTGCCTCAGGACTAAAAAAAGTAGGAAAAACAATCTGGCACAACTTAAAATGGCATGGTAAATAAATAACCTGGTACCAGAACAAAACAGGTCACAAATAATGTTCGCACATCAAATGGAACATTAAGTGGGCTTGAATTCAAATCACAACGCTGAAATGGGCTACTCACAGTGCTTAATCAATGGCTAAAGGTAAATTTCCCCTTGTTGACTTAGCCTAATTGAGTTGAGAAAAAATCCTAGTGGTTGACTGTGGTATAGGTGATTGGAGCCTGAATCAAATGCCTTCAGATTTGTACTGAAATTCAAAAAGTATAAACATTAAACATAATGTTAAGCCAAAATTAGATTTTTATTTGTTTTTCTTCTTGGGGGTCCAGCCCCCAAGGAGACTGTCTGGTAAAACTCTGGCCCTCTGACAAATATAGTTGATGACCCCTGCCCTATATCTAAAGGGAAATGATCATAGCAGGGTTCAACGCTAAGAATTGTTTCTACTGGCCCGATTGGGCCAGTGGTTCAGATTTTTACTTGCCCTGCCAAAATTTTCATTGGCCCCACCAAAAAAAAAAAAAAAGTTAACTGCTATTTCTTATCCTCATACAGCATTTTAAATAATGTGTCAAAAGCCAAACGTAATTGTAATACCTACCCTTTTTATTCAGCATAACTTTTTTTAATACAGCTGACAATTTAAAAAAAATAAATTTGTGATGTAACAAAATTTATTAGTGTATATATATATTTACGCTACCTGTCAAACATTTGGGGTCAGTTTTGTTATTTTTTTCATGTTTTTTTTTTTAAGGAAAATTATTCAGTTCATCAAGGCAACATTTATTAAATGTAAAAAAAAAATGTTAACTTGTTAAATATTTAATACAATTTTAAATAACTGCTTTCTTATTGTATGTAGTTTCAAATAAAATGATTATTCCAGACATTATTGCTTTTATTACTGTTACCCTTAATAATAATAATAATAATAATAATAATAATAATAATAATAATGGAAATTCATCTTCACTGGAATAAATTAATAAATTAAATGATAAACTTTTAAACAGTTATTTTATAGTGCAATAACATTCACACAATTTTACAATGTGTGCTGTATTTATGATGACATACATGCAGTCTTGGTGAGCAGAAGCTTATTTTAAAACATTTAACAATCATACTGACCCCAAACTTTTGACTAGTTGTGTATAGAATATTTTATAAGCAAAAATGTGCACTTTAATTTTGACACCCACAGACACAGTCACCAAATATAAATCTTTCTCATACAGAGCCTCATTTCAGTTGTGAAGTTTTGTAAAAATCTATCTATTGAATTAATCAATCTATTAAAAAAACGTTGGCTAGAATTATGCATTATAGGCTTAAATTATAGAGAGAAATAACAGATGAAGCGAGACTGCAGTCAGATCATGAAGCAGATCAATGTTGATCTTTCTTTCGAGCTGTCAGTGCAGAAATAAACAAAAAAACAGGCCTAATACAACATATTATAAGATTAAAATATTGAAAAATTATCAGATGGTAACTTTGGTCAATTTTCCCAACAGATAAACAGCACTCTGTAATGTTTCAGCATGCTTTCACTTTCGTGTTAGATATGAAATGCACATTTGCCATTAGGAATGACATCTCGCCCTACTCCTCATTCTCTCTTCATATAGCCGTATATGTGGCTATAACACAATCATAATACACTGTGATATAGCCTGGGTCGTTGGATTGTTTTGTTTTCTCACTATAATCGATCTGATTAGTCGAGCAGAGACCACCTCATTCAGGCGATCTCGGACCGATAGATTTGGCGCGGATCCGAGCATGATTGCTGGATTCAGATATGCTAAACGAACCGCGCTAAAGGGGGAAACGAGACAGATTCCGAAACAAACGTCTATGTGTGACATGGCCCTAAGATTGTATTTGCACGCAATTGACAAGACAGTCACAGCTAAAGTAAACTTTAGTGACAAGGCAGCACTGGCCCGATCGGGCCAGTAGCCATTCTGTACACTGGCCCGAGCATCTCGCACGCTGGCCCCGGGCCATCGGGCAGTCCTTATTGTTGAGCCCTGCATAGGTCATTGTGGCTCAGACTGTGTGCATTGATAAGCTTATATGGGACTGCTGTGTGATGTAAACGAACCACTCAAATTTGAAGACCTGTCAAAAGAGATGAGCTGAGAGATGAGCTGAGCTAATCAAAGACAAAAGACCCAAGTTAATAATGAATGATTATTTCTTATAGCATTCTAGTCAAGGTTTCCGCTACATTCATTCTACCATGGCGGGGCACCACACAAAAATGTATCCCGCCACGGCTACATTACAGCTTCTCATTCTAAAAACATTGTCGTTTTTTTAGTATATAATAGTGGGTTTTAATCGCACCAATACGTATTAAAAGGTAAGTGAATTATAACAGCGCAAACTTTTCTGTAATCGTAGTGCTGTGCATTATTTGTTTACCCTTTAAGGTGACATGCTGACTGACTGACTGACTGACAGGTGCGTGATGCGTGAGGCCAGCAAACATGGCGTATAGCTTTCAGTTAGGATGAAAACAGTTTCCATAATTATACTTCATTTATAGATAAAGGTCTATGGCTCTGCATACAACAAACAAAGACTTTATCTTGCTAGAGTTTATAGCCGTTTCACTTTACCTCAGGACGCATTAATGCAGCTCTGTAGGTCTATTGGAGACGTTCAGAAATATATTCCTAGCAAATCTAATAAATGTTGGAGACAAATTCTAAATTGCTAAAATGCTAAATTGCACTTGAGCAGTGTATATTTGAAGGCGTGCAAGAAGTTTTTTGCAAAACAGAGGAGATCCCTAGCGCAAGCAAAAAGATCTGCATGCTCCTCGTATTACACAAATCCGATCTCGATTTGTATAGACTACAGCATCACATTCGTCATTGAAATAACGCCAAAGGTAGTTGGTAGATCAAAATGCCTGCCGCCACAGCTGGAAAAGATCCTAGAGGAAACACTGCTAGTTATGACTAGTTTGTAGTGGAATTAACATAGTTGTAGATATGTATGATATCAACTCTTAACATAGGCCTGTTTTGACATAAAATGATCTGAACTTCCCATCAGTACATTGTGGGCAAAAATGAAAGAACAGGCACAGTGGTTGGAAATTTTCTCTTTTGTTACTTTTCTGGGTAATTTCTGGGTGGTAATTTAGTAAAAATGCCTTTTTGAGACATTCATGAATCATTGATTTACTCACTGCCCTCCTATCTGTTGTGAGGATAACTTTGGTGATGATAAGCATTCATTAATTCGACTAATCGCTGAGTTATTAAAAGTATGCAATCGGTTTACTGCATAAATGCTTCTACCCACATGATGTTAGCGAACATGCATGTGCACTTTTACATTTACTCATTTACCAAACACTTTAACCAAAGTAACTAACTGTAGATGAATGGTTCAGTCTAGGTTCACCCCACACAGTTTTGTGTAGTGATATACTGTAGCTCAGTTGTTGTGTAAGACATATATCTTTTCTTGTGAGTTGTGTGGAAGAAAGCAAAGTATGTCTGAGTGTAGCCCTGTGTGTGTGTGTGTGTGTGTGTGTGTGTGTGTGTGTGTGTGTGTGTGTGTGTGTGTGTGTGTGTGTGTGTGTGCGTGTGCGTGCCTGCATGCGTGCGTGCGTGCGTGCATGCATGCATTCGTGTGTGTTATTAACAAGGACTAAAAGAAAAGTCACAAAACCTAAGGCCGACACACACAAACGCTTATCATAAACGAAATAATAACAGATAACAATCTAAATGCACTCTGTCTTACTGAAACCTGGCTGAAACAAAATGACTATATTAGCGTAAATGAAGCAACTCCTCCAGGATTTGCATATAAGCATAAGGCTCGTCAAACTGGTCGTGGTGGTGGAGTTGCAGCAATCTTTAGTGATATTCTAAATGTTAATCAGAGAAATGGAATTATGTTTAACTCCTTTGAGGCATTAGCTCTTAATGTTATGCTACCGGATATTATGCAAAAACCTATGTTATCTCTCGCTATAATCACCATATATAGACCCCCAGGACCCTATGTCAATTTTCTAAAAGAGATTTCTGATTTTATTTCTGACTTACTAGTTAAAACTGATAAAATACTATTTGTTGGAGACTTTAACATCCACGTAGATGACTCCAATGATACACTAGGGCTCGCCTTTATGGATCTACTACATTCACTTGGGATAAAACAAAATGCTGTTGGTCCAACCCATCGCTTAAAGCATACATTAGATCTAATATTGTCTTATGGAATTGAGGTCTTTGATGTAGACATTATACCACAAAGTAATGATGTTACACCACTACCTCTTGCTATATAAGCTGCGTTTACCTGAAATTAGCAGATCTGCACCAATATACCGCCCTGGTAGGACTATCGTTCCGTCCACCATTGATGAATTCATAAATAACTTACCTGATCTTTCTTTATTTCGAAATACACCCACAAACGCAAATGACCTCGACGTAGTAACTAGCAGTATGGATGCCATCTTTACTAGCACACTTAATACAGTGGCACCCATCAAAATAAAAAAGGCTAGAGAGAATAAAATTGCACCATGGTACAATAATCATACTCGCGCTCTCAAAACAGCAACCCGTGCTCTGGAACGTAAATGGAAAAAAACTAATTTAGAGGTTTTTAGAATTGCGTACAAAGACAGTATGTCAAGCTATAGGAGGGCTCTTAAATCTGCCAGGGCCGAGCACCTCCGCAAACTGATTGAAAATAATCATAACAATCTGAGATTTTTATTTAACACCATTGCTAAACTAACGAATAATCGATCATCTTTGGAACAAAATGTCCCACCGCAAATTAGTAGTGATGACTTCATGAATTTTTTCAGTGACAAAATAGAAGGCTTTAGACAGAAAATAGAAGATGTTAAACTTTCTACACCACCTTATTCACCTTATTCTCCGCGTATGAGCGGGCGCAGCCATTTGAATCATTTTGGCTCGAGACTTCCGGTCTCATTCACTTCCATTCATTTTAGACGTTAAAAACAGCCCGTTCTGCTGCTTGATGTTGCAAACTGAGGTTTTCCCATTATATTATTCTATTTTATCTGTATAATCATGCAAACACTTGTTTGTAGAGCGAGTAGTTTGACCGTTTTCAGCCGTTTATTATTCCTAGTCATTTCTCCCATAGGCAACTGAATCGGAAGTTCTAAAACAATCGCAAAAACGAGCGCACTTCCGCGTTGAAGAATAAGGTCAATACTCCAGATCCAGTAAACATTCAACTGAATCAAAATAACCTACAATACTTCAAAACCATAGAACAGGAAGAGCTAGATAAAGTTATAAATAGCTCTAAATCAGCTACATGTATGTTAGATCCAATTCCAACAAAATTACTGAAAGAAATTATACCTATTATAGGAGAACCTCTCCTTAATGTTATCAACTCTTCTTTATCTTTAGGCCATGTTCCAAATCCTTACAAGCTAGCTGTTATTAAACCTATTATTAAGAAACCACAACTAGACCCGAGCATCTTAGCTAACTATAGGCCTATTTCAAATCTTCCGTTTATGTCTAAAATACTAGAAAAAGTTGTTTCTACCCAATTATGCTCCTTTCTGCAGACAAACAACATTTTTGAAGTGTTTCAGTCAGGCTTCAGGCCTCATCACAGTACAGAAACCGCATTAGTAAAAATAACCAACGATTTACTCTTAGCTGCTGACCAAAGGTGCATCTCACTATTAGTTTTACTCGACCTTAGCGCCGCATTTGACACCATTGACCACAATATTCTCATAGACCGCTTAAATTCTACAGGTGTCCAAAAACAGGCTCTTGAATGGTTTATATGGTCATACTTAGCTAACCGTTACCAATTTGTGAATATTAATGGACAGCTTTCACAAGTCAGGCCAGTAAAGTACGGGGTCCCTCAAGGATCAGTTTTAGGCCCCTTGCTGTTTACAATATACATGCTTCCCCTGGGAGACATTATTAGAAAACACAGGATCAGCTTTCACTGCTATGCGGACGATACTCAATTATACATTTCAACTAAACCTAATGAGATGTCTGAACTGTCTAAGCTAACCGAGTGTATCAAAGATGTTAAAGACTGGATGACCAACAATTTTCTTCTCTTAAACTCAGACAAAACAGAATTATTACTTATTGGGCCTAAATCCTGTACACAGCAGTTCTCACAACTGGACCTGCAACTAGAGGGATACAAAGTTAGCGTTAGCTCTACTATAAAAGATCTGGGTGTCATATTAGACAGCAATTTAACTTTCAAAAATCATATATCCCATGTCACAAAAACTGCTTTCTTTCATCTGAGAAATATTGCTAAATTGCGAAGTATGCTATCCATATCAGATGCAGAAAAGCTAGTTCATGCTTTCATGACTTCTAGGCTGGACTACTGTAATGCTCTGTTTGCTGGTTGCCCAGCATCCTCTATTAACAAACTCCAGCTAGTGCAAAATGCAGCTGCCAGAGTTCTTACCAGATCTAGAAAATATGATCATATCACCCCAATTTTATCCTCCTTACACTGGCTGCCTGTTAAGTTTCGTATTGAATTTAAAATATTACTCCTTACCTATAAAGCTTTAAATAATCTAGCTCCTGTTTATCTAACCAACCTCCTGTCTCGCTACAACCCAACCCGCTCTTTACGATCTCAAAACTCAGGGCTTCTGGTAGCACCTAGAATATCAAAGTCGAGTAAAGGAGGTCTAGCCTTCTCATTTATGGCCCCTAAACTCTGGAATAGCCTTCCTGATAATGTCCGAGGCTCAGACACACTCTCGCTCTTCAAAACTAGATTAAAGACCTATCTTTTTAGCAAAGCATACACCGTAAATAATTGCTGTTAAAAAACGGTCAGATTCAACAGTAAAATAATGTTTTTTTCACTAAAACAGTAATATGCTGTTAAAAACAGCGCATTCTGGGTAATATTTCTGTTTTCGAGAAAGTAACCAACAGCAGAAAACTGTGAGTTAACAGAGCTCAGATTCGACGTTTTCAAGTCTGTGTTTGAAATCACACTTTGTGCCCTCGTTCACTATTCCATACACTAGTTCACTAATATAGTTCACCTGACAGAGTTAATGAACACTAATGAGTGAATTCAGACACTGATGAACACCTGCTGTAATGATCACAATCACTGAAGGAAAGAGAAACAAGAAACACAAAGAGTGACGTCAGTTACAACATTAAATAAAATCAAGTAAAATAAAACACCTTCAGTCTCAGCAGAGGATCATTAAACAACACAAACAACAGCAGACACACTTATTACTGACCGCTTTGACTTCCATACCATTCTTATTGAGAACCAACAGAAATTCAGGCGTTTTGTTTTTGTGTGTGTCACCGTAATGGAGTGAGGGGCTGGTTTAGTTGGGCTCTTCACCCTTGAACTTGTAAAGTTAGCCTCTCCAGCTGCTGTAACACAAAGTTTATTAAACACTTTTATTACAGCAATAAATATGGGAAGCCAATAGGTAAATTAATCTAGTTGTCTGAAATTTGTTCTGCTAAATGTTTTGATAAAGGTCTGGATGATGAGCCTCATGCAATAGTTTTTATGCTTAGTTGCAGATATTAATTTATTAATGAGAAGTGGAAACAGGAAAAATACCTGATTCTTTTACAGAGTTAAGAAAGAACAGACAAAAACAGTTCAGTGATGATAAAGTCACACTCAAACCTCATGAATCAGACCTTGTACCTCAACAATGGTAACAATTAAAATGTTTCATGCTGCAATGCATGCTGGGTGTGGCACAGTACAAATATCCCAGCATGCATTGGGGCATGACTAAATGATGTAGTATAATGGTCTTACAGTTTACTTTATTTGCGTTTGATTCTGCTGTTGTTTATGTTTAGACTTTCAGTAGCCAGTTTGTGATGTTTGTGAGTAAACTGTTAATGTTGTTAGGTTGATACCTCGTTGTTGAGGTTCATACGCTGATTCTTGATGTCTCTTTGAGTGCAACTTACACCATAGAGCAAAGCGTTTTTGTTCAAGTTATTCTTAAAAACTTCCAGAATTCAATGCCACATACAGCCATATATATAACGTTTAACAATAAATTAAACATTGGTTAAGAGTAGTAAATTATTTTAAGTAAAAACAGGTTTTGCCTTATTAAAACCAATATTAACATCAGCAGATCTTATTAAATTTTTTGGCTGGTTTGCCACATCTTTTTGAAAAAAGCTTTTTGAAAAAAGTTCTTAACAATCGCAGCAGCCAAAATAAATTAGTGTTAAAAATGTCAGGGCTAAGAGCCCAACTAAAGCAGACTCTGTTCTCTATGATGGTGACGTAAAATGATAACCTTTATCTCAAGAAGAACTTTAGTAGATGTTATACAAAAATAAATGTTTTAGTAATAAGTAGCTGCTGATGCTGTTTGTTGAGTTGTTTAATCGTCTGCTGATATTTTTAATGATTTAATCATTTGTTGACCTTCAGGTTATTTCATTATAAAGCTGTGACTGAAGTTTCAGTTTTTTGTTATTTTATGTTCTGTTCTTGTTTTTTCCCTTCAGTATTTCTTCATTTGTTCATCGCTAATCCTCAATTATCATTTAATTAGTCATTTAATTAGTTCATTTACTACAGCTTTGCTCCATGTTTCTTGAACACTCAGAAGTGTTCAATTAAAACTGAGGTATTTGCTCTGGGGTTTAAAGGGTTAAATGTGTGAGAGGTAAAAACACAGTGTAAAAATGTATTTTAACAGTAATATAATGTTATTTTAAACTACGGAAGTAGACTGTAAAAAAACAGTAGATTGCTGGCAACCACAGCTGCCAGTAGTTTACCGTTAAATCAAGGAAAAAACAGTATTTTACTGTAAAACCTGAAGCAAATTTTTTTCTGTGTGTCACCGTTGTGGAGGAGAGTAGAGCCAGTGTTTGAGTCAAAGATGAACAATGAGCTGCTGATGTTATTCTGCATGTTTCTTTACTTAAAGACAGTGGCTGTTTAGTTGCTGATGCAGTAAGAATCTTTCTGTGTTAATTCCAGCTTTACATGTTTGTGTGCTGCTGTGAAATTTAAGACATTTGGGTTAAAAGGAACTTTTCAAATTAACTAAAATAAGTTATCATTATAAGTATGCTTCTAAGCATATATAGCAGATTATTTCATACACTCATACAGAAGTTGGCCAATTTGAGGCAGTCGCTTTCAATGAACAAAATTAATTCACTTGAGTATTGTGTATATCAATGTAGTCCATGTATTTTTACAGCAACATACTGTAAAATAACAGTACATTGCTGGCAACTGCAGCTGCCAGTAACTTACTGTTTTTTAACGGGACAATTTTTAACAGTGTACACTCAGTGCAGTACATAGCGGTACGACGCATGATGTGCCCCATGATTTTGGTTCTCGTATATATACACTACGAACAGCAGCTACGCTAATTATTCTCCTTATTCTGTATTTCCACCTGGGGGTACTCATGTCGAGGCCCTTAGACTATGCAGTGCCACTGACGTGATCCGAGACCAGCGACGAGATGAACCCAAGGTTTTCTGGACCAGGCCGTATCCTGAGCAGCTGCAGTGGTGGTCAACGTGGAGTGAGAACATGAGACTGACTCCTGTGATGCTCCAAGGACAGACGAGTCTTCGCTGAGGTCCAGCTTCCTGCGCCTAGACTGCAGCTCTGCACAAGACGTTTGGCCATAGGGGAAATAGTCGTGCCCAACTGAGCCTGGTTTCTCTCGAGGTTTTTTAAATCTTCTCTTTCGCCAATTGGTGAAGTTTTTTCCTCGCCGCTGTCGCCACTGGCTTGCATGGTTCGGGATCTGTAGAGCTGCGCATCGATGGATTTGCTATTCAGTGTTTGGACTCTCAGTAGTGATTATTAACCCACACTGAACTGAGCTAAACTGAACTGAACTTAATCTCTGAAAACTGAACTGACTCAGTTTCAATTCACTATAATCTTCCTTGTGAAGCTGCTTTGACACAATCTACATTGTATAAGCGCTATACAAATAAAGATGAATTGAATTGAATTGAACACCAATGACAAGCGCCAACAAAACCCAACTGTGTTGTTGCCTCGCACCTGGTCCTGTCCTGACCAAAAAGCTTCCTTTCAACACAAGAGAGCATGTTCTGCACCTTCGCAAGAGGACATGTCTATCTGCACCCAGGGGGTGGGGCTGTAAAATGTTTTTTTTTTTTCCACAATTGGAAATAGGAAATCTGAACGTCTGACACATGTGTAAGCAGCATTTAATACCCTTTTCACAGTATTTGTCACTGACCATGGAGGGATTTGCTCATGCAAATATTTCTGATAATCTAAAAGGCTATGCACACTGCATGAGTGCATTTTGCTCATGCTTTTTGGCAAAGTTTAACACCTTGTGACTAAACAAAGGGTGCCAATGTGAAGAGTTGGGGCAGAGTCCACCTTTGTCGAGTCCAAGTCCTTAACCAGTCGAGTACAAGTCCAAGTCTGAGTCGGACCTAAGTCCAAGTCCTTAACATCTGAGTCCGAGTCGAGTCCGGCCGAGTCCAGACAGTCATAAAATTCATTCATTAATTTTCTTTTGGCTTAGTCCCTTATTTATCAGGGGTCACCACAGCAGAATGAATTGCCAACTAGTCCAGCATATGTTTTACGCAGCGGATGCCTTCCAGCCGCACCCCATTCACTCTCGATCACACAGACACAATCATACACTACGTCCATTTTAGTTAATTCAATTCCCCTATAGCACATGTGTTTGGGCTGTGGGGGAAACCGGGGAGAACATGCAAACTCCACACAGAAATGACAACTGGCCCAGCCGGGACTCAAACCAGCAACCTTCTTGCTGTGAGGCGACAGTGCTACCCACTGCGCCACTGTGCTGCCCACAGATAATTCTATAAAATATATTTTTTGTATCTTATGGAATTGTCAAATTAAATTAATATTCTTGCAAAAGACTTCTTAAATAATTTTAGCACATTACACTAGTTGTGTCTTTGTGTTCCAGTTACATTTAGGACAAATTTCTGTTATTTATTTAGAATATTAATTGTATTATATTAATAATAATAATAATAATACAAACAATAATAATAATACTTTTATTTATTCAAAATAAATCTAGATATTTTTATATCTTTATTTATAATACATATTATAAATAAATGGAGGGTGGGGTGGTTTTGGGATAGGTCATGGTCCTGGTCCTCAGTTCAAAAGACAGTGATGACATCAGCATACAACTATGCACAATTCTGAATAGATGATTAATCAGATGAGTAATTATGCTACACATATTCTTGTGCTTTGTCGTTGACTACATATAAATAGACTATTTTCAAATTAGAAATTAGTCATTATCAGATTCTCTCTAGCATAGTCAACATAGGACAGATATACTGCCACTCACACAAGTAAATGTTTATTCTCACACAGAAGACTCACATTGTTGACACAGGCGCACACACACTCAATCTCTCCAATGTCTCTCATCAAAATATTACCTGAATATTAATTTTTACACAAACCTCATTCTATCTTAAAAAATATTTTAATATTGCTTCAATTTGTGGACTTAGTCCAGCGATTATCCATTTTGAATGTTGACTGGATTTAAATATAACTCTATATTAAAACCATTTGTGCTTATATTGACTTAATATAGTATGCAACTCCAAGCAAGATCATTATTACAAATTTTTTTCTATTCCATCATTTAATTACTGTAATTTTACACACTCTTTATACTCTCCTAACCCTACCCCCCAAAATCAGAAGCTGATCTGGGATCTGTGATGAGTTTACTATACTGAACGCGTCCGTCAGTCAGCATGCATAGGCTACATTGATTCAGAAGATGTGATGA
This sequence comes from Danio kyathit, assembly GCA_903798195.1. Lineage (NCBI taxonomy): Eukaryota > Metazoa > Chordata > Actinopteri > Cypriniformes > Danionidae > Danio > Danio kyathit. The sequence continues at coordinate 38,072,707 of LR812540.1, forward strand.
TCGAAGCACAGCTTGATTAGAAAGAAAGTGAATGCAGACGTTTTTATATTAATTTTAACGTGCTTTCAAAGCGAAAGCACATATCTCTTGATCAGCTCTTGCAGTTCACATTTGAGATCGGCTGTGTTGACGTACTTTCACTTTTCATAGTAAGTTTAAACATAAGGGGGACGTATTGGAAAATTAAATGGGATGATAGCGGGATGTCATTACAAGAGTCACACAGGACAACTTTGTTATATTGTCGTTGTTTCTTCAAATGTTATGTTGTATTTGACACACCCGTATTCAGCGATGTTTAAACTGTACAGCATTTTTATTTTGCAGATAAGATTGCGAATATTTAGTTTTTATTCGATACTGAGATTTCAATTGTCATTTATAAGCGACAAAGCAAAGCATACATAGCAAAAATAGTCCTCATATTAGATTAGGTCACAAAACTGCATGATGCTGTTTTAATAACAACATTTGCTATCATACAAAGTAACTATTACTATATGCCTGAATAATAAGCTATATACAGGCCTGTAGCCAGCCTGGTGAAAGGGGCGGTTCTGTTTTCTCAAAAAGTGGACTTTTTGCAGTTATTTGCAAACTACAAAGTTAAGTTTTTCAAGTTTAAATAGCTACTGCATTTTAGTGACATTTTAAGCACTATTATTTCTGGATTCAGGATTATAACCACACTTTTTGATGTACCAAACATTTTAAAAAGATTTAGAATAAGGAATATGAAAAAAAAACTTATTTCTACGTATTATTTTTTATCAAATATCATTAGGAAAAAAAGGAATCTGTTAAAGTTTTAAATAAAAAAACTGCCTATTAAGGCTAAGTAGCCTATTGACACTTATTAAGTGAATAACAAACTTGCCAGCACATTCAATTTGGCCACTTGAATACTAAAAAAATATACATGATGACCGATTTTTCTAGCCTCTCTTGTAAAACAGTACATTTGAAAATTCATGTCTAACAACAGCCTAATTCAAATGAACTTTTATATGCTTCAAAATTTACTTTTGGTTCTTCACACCTTTTTATTGGTCTTTTTTTTTCTTTCAAGAATAAGGCAAGAGATTTAGAATAAAAAATGTTTTCTCTATTTAAAACAATACAGTAGGTCAGTAATTAATAGATGACTGCATTTACGTTAAAGCCTTCTTCGATGAGTTATTTTCACAATTTATGATGGCATAGCTGTCAAATTAGGACAATTGAGTTCATGTAGGGACAAATTCTAGACCTTTGTAAGTTGGGGGGTGGGTCTTTCGAACCACCCGAGCCCCCCCTGGCTACGGGCCTAATATATGGTAAATAAATAGTTCATTAATAATTTTGCTTATTCTGGATTTCTTTAAAAGCCACCAACTACTCTTAAATAAATGGTATGTAAGTAATGCAATAAGCCTACTTAATTTCATTTATTCATTCATTCATTTTCTTTTTAGCTTAGTCCCTTAATCTGGGGTCGGCCTGCGCAATCACAGCAGAATGAACCGCCAACTTATCCAGCATATGTTTTATGCAGCGGATGCCCTTCTAGCCCCATCCCAGCATTGGGAAACACCCATACACTCTTGCATTCACACCCACACATACACTATAGCCTAATTAGCTTATTCAATTCACCTATAGCGCATGTGTTTGGACTTATGGGGGAAACCGAAGCACCTGGAGGAAACCCATACGAACATTGGGAGAACATGCAAACTCCACACAGAAACGCCAACTGACTCGAACAAGCAACCTTCTTGCTGTGAGGCAACAGCGCTACGCTACCCACTACCCTACTTCATTTAGTATTAAAAAATTAATCATTGACAAAGTATGAAAATAAAATTATTAAGCACATTATCTGCTTATAAGTAGGCCCACACGAAATCTGCGCGTGCTGAATTCCACAGATTTCTGCAGATTCTTTGCCCATCATTGATTCTGTTTATTTACTTGTGTAAATGTGTGTAAATTCATATTTATTAAATTTGAAATTAATTTCAGTAATATTATGGACTAATATGAAAATATTCATATGATTTATTTACAATACAGTTTTTAAAGTAATGTTTTCTGTCTTTTAGTAGATATATGAGAGACTTGCTTTTTTTTTTTAACTAAATATGTGGATCTAATTGGATTTGCATTGTAAACATTAAATAAAAGTTAAAAAGGTATTACTTTTTATTTCAAATATTAAGGTTTTAGTTATGATACTCCCAAAATAATTCTGCATAAATCTGCAGATTTTTACCAAAATTCTGCACAGAAATAGCAAAAAATGTCCGCAGATTCCGTCTGGCCCTATTTATAAGTAAAGAATACAGCATGTGTAGCTGTGTTTGCAAACTGCTTTCTAATGTCTATTAATGTATAGTTAATGCTTAACAAATGATTACCTATTTACAAATTAACTATTTGCTAATGCTTAATAAATGATTCATAGTGTCTGGTTAATTTAAAGTGTTTCCAAAAAGGGTAAACGTGGGTTTCCAAGGTCCATATTTAAAAGTTTGTTCAGATAAACATCCTGGAACGTTTTATTCCACAACATGAGCCTTCGTGTAATTTCTCATAGATATATACACTAGATATCGCATAGGGACCCTGAGCATGCGTCAATAGCGCCGCCACATTGGTACAGTGCTCCTAGTACAAAAGTCATTCAACCGCATTAGTCAAGACAGTGTGCCAATGTGAAGATGCTGGACTTTAGCGCTGTGTACGGGTGTAGTAACGAGCAAACAAAGCACAAAGGCGTCACATTTCATAGGTAAGATTTAGTTTTTTTATGTTTTTGTATGTTATGAACTTTTGTGCTTAACAAGTAATGTTATTGATGATAATACAGTCTGCTGCATTCACCATAAGGCAAAGTAGCACCAACTCGCACTAAATGCTAGACTTATGTTAGTTTTGTTGAATAAAATAAGCAAACAATGTTATGAAATATGACAACAAGACGCTGCGGTGCTAGAAACAGTATTATTGTCGGCTAAGTGAACGAGTCGTTCATAACGGAGATTCATTCACAAACGAATCGCTCCCTCCGTCAGAATGAGAAGTGAAAGCAGGAGAGGGGGTGTGTTTCAGGACATGGATTAGATCAAATTAAACAGGGATGGAGGATAATGCATTTCCATGCACACAAACACATGCTCTTTGTCGGCAATGCCCGTGCGGTCACATCCATCAATGTAGAAAAGTGATGTAAAATTATAATATTTCGTAATCAAAAATAATATTTGCATACTGACCACCAGGGAAAACTCCAGATCATAGATATATGTGTATATGTGTATTTCTCTGGCTTTGGATGGCCACAGTCCTCCACCTCAGCTTGGTCCCGCATTCATTTCAAAGGAGCGCTACCCTGTACTAAAATGGCGGCTCTATTGACGCATTCGTTCTAATAGACAAAAGCAGGGTTGGCGACATCTAATGTATATATCTATGGTAATTTCTTACCAGGTTCCATAAAATAAATGCAGTTTCTGTCCATCAGAATACCGAACTGTGAACATGTTTTACAATGTTTTATAATTCGCGGAAATGACTTATCAAACACACTAAAACAAAGAAAAGAACGAAACCGAAACCGAAACCATGGACCTATAATCTTACGCTCCTAAACAATATGTAACGTTATACAGGCAAACAACTAAATTTGATAGTACCAAGGCTGATACATACGTCTTTCACATGTACCTCGAATACAAGGACCTTTATGGATAACGTTATCTCACTGTTACTACAGTAACTTACACAGGCTAACATAGAACCAAGCTTATCTTAAACTTGCCTAAGCGTAATTCACACTCGGAGAAACCAAACTGCGTTTAGTTCCTCTCTATCGAAGTGGCTTATTTACTTGTAAAGAAAAGTATAATAAGCATACCTCCATATCATGGCTTATTGCTTCTGAAGTTTCTTTGTGCGATGCTTTGACGATGCTTTTCAAAGCGAAAATAACGGTGCTTTTGTTGGTGACGTGACGTCATCACGTAAGGACACGCTTGTACAATAATTTGATAAATTACAAGTAACTTAAGTCTGCTGATAAAAACTAAGAAAATCAATTCGCATCATGTTGTCTTGTCACTGACAACCCACAAAAGGTCACTTTGCAACCATGAATTCCGTCCATTCATCTTTAATAAATCTAGTTCACTGACACACTATAGATTGTAAAATGATATCTACACTGTATAAAATTATATGAACAATTAGTCATGACAGCATGTTTTTAGTTCATTGTAACTTATTAAAGTAAGTTAATCATATAACTTAATTTAAGCTATGCAAGCTGTTTTAAGTCCATTTTACATAATATAAGTTCAATGGACTCATAAGGTTAATTTGATTTAGCTTTATTTTATTATTGATTTAGCTTTGTTTAATCTTGTAATTTTGTATTAGTATTATTTAAATTTTTTTTTGTACAGTGATTCATTACTTTTTTGTTGATATTATGTTAAAATATAGGCTTTACAGTACAGTGTAGCCCACAGTATTAAAGCGTACAGACCACAAACAATGAGCTGCTCTGTCTGGCATCAGCATCTCTGCAGGTGGGCTTTTCAGGTAGCCTATACCTAAATAATCCACACATAAATCAACAGATGTACAAGTATACTGAATGAAGTCTTTTCGTGCAATCACATGTTAGTGTTATGAACCCCCCATTTCAGCTTGCCATTTTCACAGATAATTTGAAATTCAATTCATGTTAATTTGTATAGTGTGTTTCACAATAATTATCATTCCAAAGTGCCTTATTACTCCAGGGGCCTGTACCATGAAGCCTGATTAGCTGACTTTCCAGTTGAGCTTCTGTTTAGTTTGGTTGGCACCAATTCTGGGTTTTATATGGAGTCATTCCAAAAAAGGTGTTGTCTATGTCTATAATATATGTTAAATGCATTTATGTATTTAGTGTTTGTGTTGTCCTCAAAGTCCTTGGAGCTTGGGCATCAATATATGGCTTCATTACAGTTTTTCCAACTGCTTACACACATTTTCAAAACTGTGTCACCTTTTTTCAAAACTCTACATACAATTCCCAAAACAGGCACACACAAAATGCTTAATGCCTTACATTTCCTTCAAAATGTAACACTGTATTCAAAATGCCATAAACACATGTCAGAATCAAGCATTTGCATCAAATGGCATACCCGTCTTTCATAATAGTAATTGTTTGAATGTAGCATGTAAACACTGTTGTTCTAAATCTAAAGCTCTTTGCTCTTTTATAGGCATATATCTGTGACAATACAATGTTCTACAGTGAAAGTAATCTGCTAAGAGGAGGAACAGGCACACTGTAAACATCAATGAAGCCTTGAAGAAACACAAAAAAAAAAAGAACTTGTAAAGCAAAAGTATGTTCCTTAGAATACAGTAAAGAATACAATTGTGTGTGGAGGCTCTCGGTGTAAATAGTGTCCATTGTCTGCGGAAGCATCATGTGGGCATATAGGTTTGGCCATCATACACTTTCCAGCGAATATATGGTAGGTCCACAACCACAAATTGTGAATAGGGTGGCAAACCAGTTTTCATGAAGGCAGCTCAGCTTTAATCACGCTTTGTTGCTGTGGGATCTTATACACAGCTAATTGCTCTAGGGCAGGTTATGTTCTAGTTTAGAGATCACATATCAAGGTTCTACCAATCAATTGTGAGTAATGTGACACATCGATGATGCAATTAAGCCACACCTCTTGTTTTTCTTGCTCCAAAGTTAAGGTCACAGTTTAATAAAACAATTTTAAAGATAAAACCATCTGATTTTAATGAGGATTTATTATAATTATTTTAGATGCGTTATAATTATTATGTCTATAATCCATTAGACATAAGCAATTTTAGTTTAATAACTATATATATATATATATATATATATATATATATATATATATATATATATATATATATATATATATATATATATATATATATATATATTCATTCATTCATTTTCTTGTCGGCTTTGTCCCTTGCGGGGTCGCCACAGCGGAATGAACCGCCAACTTATCCAGCACGATTTTTACGCAGCGGATGCCCTTCCAGCCGCAACCCATCTCTGGGAACGTCCACGCACACATTCACACTCATACACTATGGACAATTTAGCTTACCCAATTCACCTGTACCGCATGTCTTTGGACTGTGGGGGAAACCGGAGCACCCGGAGGAAACCCACGCGAACGCAGGGAGAACATGCAAACTCCACACAGAAACGCCAACTGACCCAGCCCAGCCGAGGTTCGAACCTGCGACCCAGCGACGTTCTTGCTGTGAGGCAACAGCACTACCTACTGCGCCACTGCGTTGCCCATATATATATATATATATAGTTATTTTTTTCCCAGTGTTTTCATTCATTTATTCATTCATCCATTTTCATTTCGGCTTAGTACCTTTATTTAATCTGGGGTTGCCACAGCGGAATGAACCGCCAACTTATTCAGCATATGTTTTACGCAGTGGATGCCCTTCCAGCTGCAAACCATCACTGGGAAACATCTATACATACTCATTCACACACATGCACTACGGACATTTTAGCTTACCCAATTCACCTATAGTGCATGTTTGGACTTGTGGGGGAAACCAGAGCACCCGGAAGAAACTCACACGAACACGGAGAGAACATGCAAACTCCACACGGAAATGCCAACTGAGCCAGCCGAGGCTCGAACCAGTGACCTTTTTGCTGTGAGGCGGCAGCACTACCTACTGTGCCACCGCATCAGCATTATCATTATTATTATTATTATATATTATTACACTACCGGTCCAAAGTTTGGGGTCAGTATGATTTTTAAATGTTTTAAAATAAGCTTCTCCTGCTCACCAAGGCTGCAATTATTTAATCAACAATACAGCACAAATTGTCAAATTGTGAAATGTTATTGCACTATAAAATAACTGTTCAAAAGTAGTTTATTATTTAATTGAATAATTTATTCCAGTGATTTTAAAGATGAATTTTTAGCTTCATTACTCCAGTCTTCAGAGTCACATATTCCTTCAGAAATCCCTCTAATATTAATTATTATTATTATTTTATTATTAATGGTAATAAAAGCAACAAAGAGTAATAATTTCATTTGAAACTACATACAGTAAGCAATAAATAAATATTTAACAAAAAACTTTACCAATTTAACATTGTTTTAATATTTAATAAATGCCACCTTGATGAACAGAATAATTTTAATAAATGTTTTAAATAAAATTAATAATAGTAAAAAAATAAACTGACCCCAAACTTTTGTGTGTGATCAGTGGGTTAGTTTAATAAAATAATTTAATGTGCATGTTGAATATAATAGACTTTTGTTGATGGGTGGTGCTTTTGTTAAAACCTCTTCTTTGTCGGCTGCAAATCTTATTAAACGCATTAAAGGGCAGTGCATATATTAGCCTTAACCTGGAGTTTGTTCACCCTCCGCCTATGGGCAAAAATATTGGCTTGAAAAACTTTAACAGTTTGCATCATCAATTTCCAGATGATTAAGCATTGTATTAAAAGGAAAGTTTATGTGAGATAGTGTTAAACATGCCTCTGTCCCAACTTTTTTGGAGTGTGTTGCAGGCATCAAAATTAAAATGTTTAATATTTCCAGACTACAATTAAATTGCTTTCTGAAGATTTTATTCATACTTTTGACAATTAAATAAAAGTTTGAAAAATCAGCAAATTGAATTTCTCTCTAGTGGTGAAAACTTACACATCGAAACTTTACGTGTTCTACAGTTTTTACCAATTGCTTACACACAAAATCTTTTCATGTCACACAATTTCTGAAATCTCTCACTCAAAATGCAAAACTACACAGCAAATTTCTAAAACCAGAAGCTATTTCTCAGTCCTAAACTCAGTTTTCAATTGAAAAAAACATTTATTTCAAAACCTTACGCACAATTCTCTACCTAAAACACAAAAATCTAACATGAAGTGACTTGCTTTCTTTTTCCAAACACAACCAATCAAAATGTTACACTTATTCACCAGATCACATACAATCCTCAAATTTTGAAACACTAACTTCTTAACTGATCATCACAAATCAATCACTGCTTTACTTCAGGCCCATAAATAGGACAAAGGCTGTTCAGGTCCAAAATAAACAAACCAAAAAAAAAATCCCATGCAAAACTTTAAACTCATTGTCACAACCAAGAAACATAATTTGAGGGGTTTACACTGGTTTCTAATGATGTGATCAAACCAACTCTGCAAATTATGAGTTGGTTTTGTACAAACTCGTTGACGGATTTTGTAATAGCATGCTTTTTATTTTTTTAATGTATAATCTTCATTAATTTGTTTTAATTGTATAATTGGTTTATTATAGCTACTTCTCATGCTCTAAAAGTATAATCTGTAGTTTGTATATTATTATGGTGTGTGTGTGTGTGTGTGTGTGTGTGTGTGTGTGTGTGTGTGTGTGTGTGTGTGTGTGTGCGTGCGTGCGTGCGTGCGTGTGTATGGTTTTCCACCCATCCACTATTTGAAGTTTTGTATCTACCCCATATTCACTTTTTCCAAAGTCTAATTGATAAATTCCTCTAAAAAATAATAGAGAAATTATTCTCAGCCTGGCTCTGTAAAGTGTATGATTGATGCCCAACCCTATATGCCCGCATGATGCTTCTCCAGGCAATTAATACCGCCCCAAAGGAGAAAAAAAATTATATATATATATATATATATATATATATATATATATATATATATATATATATATATATCAATATATATAAATATATATATATATATATATATATATATATATATATATATATATATATATATATATATATATATATATATATATATATATATATAGTTGAAGTCAGCCCCCTTTAAATTTTCTTTTCTTTTTTAAATATTTCCTAAATGATGATTAACAGAGCAAGGAAATTTTCACAGTATGTCTAATAATATTTTTTCTCCTGGAGAAAGTCTTATTTGTTTTATTTCGATTAGAATAAAAGCAGTTTTTAATTTTTTTAAAACAATTTTAGGGAGAAAATTATTATCCCCTTTAAGCAATTTTTTTTTCCGATAGTCTACAGAACAAACCATCGTTTTTTATATATATATATATATATATATAATATAAGTGTCTTGAAAAAGATCTAGTAAATCATTATTTACTGTCATCATAGCAAAGATAAAATAAATCAGTTATTAGAAATGAGTTATTAAAACTATTATGTATGTTTAGAAATTAGTTGAAAAAAATCAGGGGGGCTAATAATTCTGTATATATATATATATATATATATATATATATATATATATATATTTTTTTTTTTTTTTTTTTTTTTTTTTTTTTTTTTTTTTTTCCCATACAGTATCTTTGTGGTTTTGTTGTATGCTACAGTAATGTTTGGCCTAATAAATATTTTCTGTCTCTTTATGTCATTGGCGTTTACAGTGTACTTGTTACCTCTCTCAGCAGATTATTTTCACTGTAGAATGCTGTATTAAGATGTAGATATAAGTCTATGAAAGAGCAAAGAGCTTTAGATTTAGAAAACGATATATGCTATATCCAAACATTTACTATTACAAAAAAAGTGTTTGCCAGTTCATGCAAATGCTTCATTCTGACATGTGTTTATGCCATTTTTAATGCAGAGTTACATTTTGAAGGAAATGTGATGCCTTTTGCATTTTGTGTGTGCAGTTTTGAGAATTGTGTGTAGAGTTCTGAAAAAAGGTGACACGGTTTTGAAAATGTGTGTAAGCAGTTGGAAAAAACTCTAATTTAAATTCTAATCTATTTGATTTATTAATTTTGTTTATAGAACCTTTTCAATACTTCTATCATGTTTTGCTTTGCAGAAACATGGTAATTGTTTAAACAAGTTTAGGCGGTTGGACACAAGTTGCAAATCCCATGCAAAAATTTTAACTCATTCTCACAACCAAGAAACATAATTTGAGGGGTTTACACTGGTTTCTAATGATGTGATCAAACCAGCTCTGCAAATTATGAGTCGGTTTTGTACATGGCATATAGCATGCTTTTTCATATAGGGATTTCTTTTTACCTTTTGCAGTCTACTGGTTTTTTTTTTTTTTTTTTGTATAATTGGTTTATTATAGCTACTTCTCATGCTCTAAATGTATGATCTGTTTGTATATTATTATGGTGTGTGTGTGTGTGTGTGTGTGTGTGTGTGTGTGTGTGTGTGTGTGTGTGTGTGTGTGTGTGTGTGTGTGTGTGTGTGTGTGTGTGTGATTTGAACGCTTTTTTATTTTGATGGTCAAATAGTTTTTAAACAATTGTTTGATTTCGCTGGAAGAGTCAGCAGTTTTGTGAAATGTGGATTTTTTTTAATGATTTTAAGAAAATTACTGATGAGATCAATAAATGTTTTAGCAATTCAGAAAAACTGCATGCTTCACAAAAACAATGTGCTTGTAGTTTTGCAGACTTGGTCTAACGCCTATAAAAATTACTGTATAGTAATGTGCAGTGTTATTTAAAAAATAACAGCACAATACTGTAATTCAATATGGTGAAAAACAGTAATACTGTGTTTAATTTTACAGTATGCTAATGTTGTTAGTTTTACAGCAACTGCTGGGTTATTATTGCTGGTTAGTTACTGTTTTTTACTAGTTAATTTGACAAGATTTGTTTTACTGTGCAGGTATCTGAGTGAATGTGTTCATGAAGTAGGTCTCAAGTATCACTTTTGTGTCTAAGCATTTTGTTTAAAAAAAGAAAGAAACCAACAACAATAACAACACTTTAGGCAATACTCACACTTATAATATGTTAGATTTATTGGATTACTGAAATACTTTTTTGGTGATCAATAATTATCAAAACAAAAAAATAAGTATTTTTTTGGAACTTAAGTTTCTATGATTATACCAAAGCCATTTAAGTTAATTAAAATCATTTAGGTAATTTAGGTGTGACCAAAAAGCCTATAATTGCTAAACAATTACTAACACATTATTAAACTAAAAGAAAATTAGATGAGCATTTGCTACAACTTTAAAGATTCATGGCAATGTTCATGGATATTGAGCAAAAGGTGCTGTTTTAACCATTTCAATGGTATAAAATCACAGTTTCAGTAGCAAATCACCTGAAATTATTATTATTATTTTTTAAATCACATAGCACTAAACCTAATAACTTATATATATTATTATATATATAGTTGAAGTCAGAATTATTAGCCCCCCTTCGAATTATTATTATTTTTAAATCATTCCCAATTTATGTTTAACAGAGCAAAGAAATTTTTACAGTATGTCTGATATTGTACTGTTTTTTTCTTCTGGAGAAAGCCTTATTTGTTTTATTTTGGCTAGAATAAAAGCAGTTTTTAATTTTTTAAAAGCCATTTTAAGGACAAAATTATTAGCCCCTTTAAGCTATTTTTTTTTCAGATAGTCTACAGAACAAACCATCTATATACAATGACTTGGCTAATTACCCTAACCTGCCAAGTTAACCTAATTAAGCCTTTAAATGTCACTTTAAGCTGTATAGAAGTGAAAAATATCTAGTAAAAAAATATTTACTGTCATCATGGCAAAGATAAAATAAATGAGTTGTTAGAAATGAGTTATTAAAACTATTGTTTAGAAATAAAAATAAACAGGGGGGCTAATAATTCAGGGTGCTAATAAATCAGACTTCAACTGTATGTATATATAACTTCATTGTTAAAGTGATGTTTATTCATTTATCTTTGTTTTGTTTTACCAAGTGAAGTGATAGTGTAAAGGTTAAAACGTAAAACATTTCTCATATTTAGAGTTGGGACTTTGGACTGACTGTTACCCTGACTGATTCAAGGAAAGCATAACAAACATGCTCTAACTTGAAAACTGGCTCAAACTAGAATGCAGCACCTCTATCCAGACCTTGTGTACTTTTTATCAAGACGTTAGTTTTGAATATAGAGAGATTCCGTAACTAAAACAAACTTATTTAATACTGAACTGAATAAAAACAGAACAAGTGCAAATCACAAGCCAGACTCTTGGCAAACTGGGGCAGAGATTGCATAGTATTAAGGGTGAATAAATCATTCTTGTACAGTTAATCAAAATGTTTTCCCCCTTATACTTTTGCTATATCACAGTATATTACAATTATTTATATTAATGACTTTAAAATACACAACAACATAAGTGCTCATTCAATTCAGGAAAACGCACAGCAGTGGTCTCCACAAAAGTCAAAAATTATCCAGCTTTAAAAAAGAAAAATCACTTACCGGGCATTACCAGTGGTTTGAATCAGTTTGACTGTAAATATTAGATTGTAAAGCAAAACCTTTAGACTGAACGGATTCAGGTACATAAACAACCACTTCCTTTTATCCACACAGTACTGTAGCTCTAGACCCTCCCTCTAAAAAAAAAAAAAAACACACACTGTACCGTTTATATCCCATCTCAGTCAGGTGAAGTGACCATGGAATATATTAGTCCTTTCTGCAATATAGACTGAAGTTCAGCTGTGAATTGTACTTTTTTTACTCAGAACATTGAGTCTGATTAAACAATTATATTTGCTGTACAATTTTCATAATTGTACAATAATTTGTATTATTATATAATGCCTTTAAAACAGGTTTGCCAACATGGCCAATGCAGCTTAAAATATGACAAAACAATCTGTGTTTAAAAATGTTCATTACAATTTTTGACAATTGTAATTTAATAAAACTGAATATTATATGCCATTAAAATTTGTTTTGAATTTCAATTTCTTAACTTGAATATTGAATATCTAAAATTTAGGACAACTTGATTTTTTTAAGGCAGACTTTTATAGAAATAATTTCAAACTTCAGATATTTTTTTTGGTTCTTTTTTTGGTTTTTCTAGAGGCGGCAATACAGTGACTCAGTGGTTAGCATTGTCGCCTCACAGCAAGAAGGTCGCTGGTTCGAGTCCTGGCCGGACCAGTTGGCATTTCTGTGTGTAATTTGCATGTTCTCCCCATGTTGGCGTGGGTTTCCACCAGATGCTCCGGTTTCCCCCACAGTCCAAACACATGCTCTACAGGTGAAATGAATAAACTAAATTGGTCGTAGTGTATGTGTGTGAATGAGTGTGTATAGGTGTTTTCCAGTACTGGGTTGCAGCTGGAAGGGTATTCGCTGTGTAAAACTTATGCTGGATAAGTTGGCGGTTCATTCCACTGTGGTGACCCCTGATAAATAAAGGTACTAAGCCGAAGGAAAATGAATGAATGAATTTCTAGACTGCAGAAAAAAATACAGTTTTCAAGATGAAGAAATTCAGAACATCAAATTCAATATTCTAAAACTGAAAACGCAGAAATTCCAATTGTGAAGTATAGATAGTGCAGAAATTGCAGAGCTGCATGTGTTTACTGTCAAAAAAAGTTTTTTTTTTTTTTCAGTCAAAAATTTGGGGGTAATTTTTGATTGCAACCTGTCATTTGAAGGCCAGATTTCAAGCATCTGTAAAACTGCATTTTTTCATCTTAAAATGTTGCCAAACTTCGACATATGCTATCAATGTCTGATGCAGAAAAGCTTATTCATGCTTTCATGACCTCTCAATTAGATTATTGTAATGTTTTAAAGGTGGTTGTCCTGTTGACCTAATTAACAAACTTCAGCTGGTTCAAAATGCAGCTGCTAGAGTGCTTTCTAGAACAAAGAAATATGATCATATTACTCCAGTTCTTTCATTATTGCATTGGCTCCCTATTAAATATTGTATAAATGTTAAAATTTTATTGATTACCTACAGTAGGTGAGAGTTCAATGTGACCACTGTCGCCGCGGCTTATACCGCCGCCGCTTTAAATGGGCAATTACGTGTTTTTAATGTAAGGCTGCAGTTTGTGAATATGCCACCAGGGGGCACAAAGGGACGGGATGCGAATGGACAGAAATAGCTTATACAGCAGCTGTAAACATGCTACAGTTCTTGTAAATAAAGATTAAACGATAAAACAAAGCATTATAATTCCTTCATTAAAATTTCTTAACACTCTTTATTATCATTGTAAACTTGCTAAGTGAGGATTCAATTTGGAAAGTAGTATTGAAAAAATAAAGACAACTAAAATTAAAGCACAAACATTCAGTACAAAATGAGTAGGCCTAAATAAATAAAGCAGTCTTTTAGCCTAAATATAGAGAGATGTTCACTGTTTACTATTTTAATAGGTCTAAGACAGTCATCAAACAAGCTTTTTCATTTATGTTTTCATTTACGTTATTATTTACATTTTCGTTGTTGATTATATTTTACTATCTCATTTTACGTCTCAATTATTGTACATAATAATAAACGAATAATGAAAAATAAATGAATAATGAAAATAGGCCTGATTAACTATTTATTTTGTAGCGAAACATTGAGAAACAGTCTGGCGCCTGGTCTAAAGAGCTTACGTTGAATGCTGCTTCATCAAAAGCATAAAAATAAATTGACCTAGCTCAAGCAGATCACTAAAAGTATAAAAAAAATATTTTTTTGCCGCAGTACATAAATTAAGTCCCGCAAGTTTATTTTTAATAATTTAGTTTCAGTTCAGTTTTTTTTTTTCAAAACGTCAATGTTCTCCTTTAAAGTATAATTGTTTTGTTTTGTTTTTTACTTGTAATGGCTCAGTATCTTTATCTTATTTTAACTTCAATTTCAGTCACCTTGCGTGTGAAATATAATGCACACATGACCGCGTAAGAAGAAGAAAAAGCTGTAAAAAGTTAGAGCTAATTGCCCTTTAATGCATTTAAAAATATTTGCGGCGAACCAAGAAGAGGTTATAGCCAAAGTTTTTCTGAGTCGTTTAGATTAGGGAATATATTATTTAGCCTAAGTTTTCTCTCGGTATTGCGGCTGTCAGCTGAACGCAAGCCTAAAATAAATCTTAAAAGCAACTAGACTGCGCCCTTTTTTTCGTTTTTTTAATATAATATATCTACAGAGGCTATAAAAAAATGATACAGGTCAAAACGATCCAGTTTTAAAAGGGTTTTTAAAACCATAGAGCAATCTCTGGCAGGGAAGTGAATCACTGACCCTCCACATTCTTACAAACATATTTTATTTATTAAAGTTATTATTTCATTGATTTGAATATAACCATGTATAAAATAATTACTAACCCCTCATTTAACGCAAGCCGGCGCCACGGGTGAGCCTCATGTATTGTCAAAATAATGTGCACAAAAAAAAAACGCCGATTTTACGTTTAAGTAATTTTAAGTAATAGGTTTACATACAACTTGCAAAAGAAAAGAGAAAATATATATTTCAAATGTCATGATGCATTTAGCAGGCCTTTTATTGCATCATAGGCGTTTATACACACAAATTAAGCAGTTTAAAGGTTTACCAACATTTGATGTTCCTTTGAAATTACTTTTGGTGCAATAAATAATCCTGAATAATTGAAAGTGTCAAAATATTCTTTAAATGTATTTTATAACTATGAAATTTAATTACTAAACAAAGTGAGTCATTATTAATTTGCCAAGAAGTGCTCCACTTTACCACGGTAAAATAATGCCCCCACCTACGCAATACTAGAACCTGGTCTATATAACCATGGAAATATATGTACACACATTAACACCAAAGTTGTGTATTCGTAGAATAAAGAAAATCAACAAGATGCGCTTTTTTTTGCAGTCTCATGCAGCCTCTGTGAAATAACGCGTCACAGCAATGAACAGGCAACTTGACGAAAAGAGATCCATAGAAACCTTCAAATGTATGCAGCGTCTGCAATCTTCATTTTTTTTTCAGCCACTGACTGAGAATAATGCTGCACTATTTTATAAAAACTTAAGGCTTATTATTGTCATTGTCTTTCATTACACGCCCCAGCCGGCACACGACCGACCTTCAACGTTGAAATATGGTTTGAAATAAGGTCAGGTGTGTTTTTAACGTTGAAATAATGTTGATACAACGTTTAATGTTCAACGGTTGAAAAACTTCCTGCATATGACCAGGCTTCAACGTTGAAATGCGGTTGAAAATACGTCAGTTGTTGTTTCAAAGTTGAAACAATGTTGAATGATAAATAGTTGAAAAAAGTTACAGAAATCATTAAACAAGTCAACGTTGACATTTTTTAATCGTGATCTGTATGTTGAATTTACGTCGTGGCTTCACCCTATTTTCAACAACGTTTTTGGTGGTTACCATGGTATCATCGGAGGACTCGGCGCACGCGGCCACGCGCAGCGCTTCATGGGAAGTTTGAATCGTAATTACGGACACCTGCAGTGCAACAGAATTCAGAGGTAAGCATGTTTTTCGATGCTTTACGTGTTTTATTTATCCCCAGTCTTGTTTTACACACAGTTAATCTTGAAGGTGACTTTTGAGTTGTAGTGTTTCGAATTTTGAAGCATTTAAAACTTTCCAGTTTGGTTTTTAGTCTTGTTTGCGCTCCGGTGACGCAGCAGCTAATCTCGAGCTAATGCTACATGTTTAACTTTAGTCTATATTAGTGTTTTTACCTGTTTTAATTGGCAAATTCAAATCGATAAACTCCAAACGCGGTTTAAAGTTACTGAGCAACGTTATAAGACAATATCTTTTTTATACGCTGTATTGTTACTACAAAGTGAACTGCTGTCGTTTCACTGTTGTGTTGTTGTTTACTTGTAGAGATGTAACTTACTCCAGTGACGCTCTAACTTGCACAGCACTGAATGGAAAAGGCTTTGTCCATATGTAAGTTTACTAAGTTATCTGTTAAAAATCTTGGTGCTTTGGTTGGTGGTATTCTCTTTCTAATCTGTTTGTTTATTGATTGTTAGGCTATGTTGTGTGATATTATATTGTTATATTGATATTATTATTGTGATATTATGTTGCAAGGTTATGCTATGTGACAATATTATGGGACAAATATGTATTTAGTCAGAAATGAATGCTTGAATTACACTTTGTACAGTAGCAGATAAGAGGTGTAATGTGTTTTAACTTTCTAGGTTTTCTAGAAGGTCCAGTTGAGGGCATGAAGAGCATGCAGATGGCCTAAACCTGTCAGCCAGGACAGACTGCAGTTCTACACCATGCCAATGATTTGTATGGATGTCTGACTACTACGGTGTTCTCTCAAGGTATTACTGGAGCAAAACAACAGCACCCGTTACAGTGAAATTTGTATTCTTAAAAAAATAGTGATATATGTGTAGCAGCAGTACATGTGATGTCATTGAGAAGTCATAAAAACAAATAAACATGCTATTTAAAAAAAATCTAAATATTAAAAACTTGAGGATTAAGATGACAAATGAAATGCATCAACTGTCTTGTAAAAAGGGTCTATATAAGATCTCTGGTGTTTTCAAACTGAAAGGGATAGTTCACCCAAAATTGAAAATTTACTTACATTTTACTCCCCAAGTGGTTTAAAACCATTATGAGTTTAGTCTGTTGAACACAAAAGAGGATATTCTGAAGAAAGCTAAAAACCTGTAAACATTCTCATCCATAGTTGGAAAAAACAAATACTGTAGAAGTCAATGGTTATAGATTTCCAGCTTTCTTCAAAATATCTTCTTTTGTTCAACACGTAACATGATTACAGAATTTAAATTTTGAACTATCCCTTTTCTCTGTCCTACATGCAGGCTTTTGCAAAAGTGCTGCTCCTTCTAGAGTTTCTCTCAACCTGTATGTCTAAAAAGCTTTAAACAGCTTTTACAGTACGTGTAATGGTTTACAACAACTTGTAATTATTAGATGTGGTGAATGTTTCATGATTCTTTACTGCAGCCAAGTAATTTTTTCGAGAATCTGAAATCTGAATCCTGGAAAATGCTGGCACCGGTGATAACTAAAGGCTTCCTGATGATATCACACCTAATTCTTCACTTCTCTTAGTTCTTCGAGTCTCTTATAGTTAATATTTTTTCTTCTCCAACTTTTTGTTTGCTGGTTGCAAATTCCACTTGATAAATCTTGTGTATGACTATAGGAATTATCCTAAAAAAAGCTGGCTACACATTGTGACTTTGAGAAACAGTTATCAAATAACCTTAAGTTTTTACTGAGCAATGTTATAAATAATATATTATACATGCTATATAAAAATTATTATAAAGTGAACTACTGTTGTTTCACTGTTGCTGTTTCCTTTTACTTTAGATATGTTCTCCTAACTAGAGGCGCACTACACAGCATTGAATGGAAAAGGCCCGTATGTAAGTTTGCTAAGTTCATTTTATGTCAAGTTTCTTTTTTCTTTGGTCGGTAAATAATGTTCTGTTTATAATTGCCTGTGTTCACAACCAGCTTTGTCCTCGTTTCTTTATTGATTGATATACTATGTTCTGGTGTGTGTTTTGTTTTCGTTTGTGTCTGTTTGTCTCTCTTGTATACTGCGGTTTACTCGTAGCAGTACCTAATTGTGTGTGGTTTGTATGTGCGTTCAATTTAAAAATAGAAATTTTGCATCATTAATCTTATCAAATTAAATGTAAATGAAACCCAAACAAGATCAGTGAAGTAGGAATATTCAGATGGATGAGTCAAAATTATTGAATGTGACGATTTTATAGGACAAATTTGGATTCAATTAAAAATAGTTTGAATTTCACTTTGTATAATAGCAGATACCAACTTGGTTGTAACCTAGTATTTCATTTATTGCAGGTTTTCTGGAAGCTCCAGTTGAGGGTATTAAGGACATACCGATGGCCTAAACCAGTGTCAGCCTGGACAGACGTCTATTGCAGTTCTGCTACACCACACCAAACTCTCTGCTTTTCTATGGATGTCTGACTACGGTGTTCTCTGAAGGTGTCACTGGAGCAAAATAACAGCACCTGTTACAGTGAAATTTGTGTTAAATTACAGAGAAAAGTTATTTTTAGAATTTGCAAATGTTTTTTCTTCCTCCCTTCTCTCTCTCCAAACTAAACATTGGTTTGTGCCTGTTTTGGTGATTTCGATGTGATATTTGACTCATTTGCCATGAAGCTATAGTTTTCTCTTTCTCCATGTACAGCAAGGGTCCCAAGATGTTCAAAGTCCAGAAAAGGAACTTAAAACTTTGTCAAAACATTGCTTTTATCTTCAGTGGTTCAACTGTAATCATACAAAACTCAAAAACACATTTGTGCATCAAAAGTACTGTAAAAATAACTTGTTTGCCTCTGCCACAACAGGTCAGGGTGTGTGCTTACTGCTCGTAGTAAACACACAACAGGTTAGGGTGTGCGCTTACTGCTCATAGTAAACACACACGCTGATCTAATGTGGGAGAGATATACGCCAACAATTTTGTATTTACTGTTTTGTTTTGCCTCACTAAAGTGTTGTTGTAGCTTGGCATGTTCTCAGTTGAACTACTGAAGTCACATGGAATGTTTTGACAATGTTTTTTGTGCCTTATCTGGACTATGACCATCTCGGGACCATTGCTGTCTGTAGAGGATGAGGAGCATTTCATCTAAAATATTCTAGTTTGTGTTCTGAAGATGAACAGGTCTCTGGGATGACACAAGTAATTAATAACATAACTTATGTGAATACTTAATGTGACATTTTTTTTAAAGACCAATGTAATAGTGAAATTTATCTACTAGGTGAATAGTCCTACATTCACAAACGTGAGCCATCATTGTAGGACCCATGTGAACATGCAATTTTAATGATACTAAAAGTAATGGAATAACAAATTACTGTTGTATTATTTAAGTTATAGGCTATAATAAGTCAAATAGATGTGAACATGTCAAGGTGTAACTGTTTGTGAGAGAGAATCCAATCATATATTCTACACATTTTCTTGATGTTCCACTGTCACAGGTGCTCCGTTTTGCTGCAGTAATGATAAACACAATAGATGTACTTTATGCAAAAAGACAAAAACAACTAAATATTTAGCATGCAGACCTGCAAAGTGAAGGTGCAATGTCAGATTTATAGATTATAGCAGGAGTTTTCACTAATGTGAAAGTCAAGTCATTCATTCACAATGAATTGGAGTGGCAAACCTCATTATGGATTTTGTAGGATACTCACCTGGTGTTTGAAAATAAAAGATGTATTTAACTGCTAGACAGATATACAGATATACATATTTCTCTCAACATATAAAACCTTAAACAGATGTAATGTATTTTACTTGTGATTCTTAGCTGTGGGTGATGTTTTATGATTTTTTTACTGCAGCCACTTTAAAAATTTGTATTTTGTAAACTTTGTAAACAGAATTGTATTTTGGAGACTGTGTTGGTGACAGTTTAGTTAGTTAGTTATTATCTGTCTTTCTGAAGATGGTAACACTTTACAATAATGTTGTGTTAGTTAATGCATTTACTAACATGAACAAAGAACAATACATTTAAAACGTCTTTCATATAAAGGAATATGTTCATGTCAGCTCAGTGTATTAATGTTAACAAGCATACATTTTTATTTTAATAGCATTGGTACATACTTTAATTAAATGATTAATAAATGCTGTAAGTATTTATTCTTTGTTCATGTTAGTAAATATGAACTAACTTCAACTCATGCAACCTAATTAAAAAGTGACCATTTAAATGTTTGTGTATTTGAGTGTACTGCATGTACAGTAACCTGCATGGTTTTAATGAACGATTGTATGCTGTAAATGTTGCTGTATATTTAGAATAAATGATAATGTGGTGTATTGAATAAATTGATACACAGGCTAAGTTGTGTATTTGTATTGTTTTTTTATTAGTAAAAATTTGTTTGCTATATTTATGGACTTTGTGTTATATGTAATTTGTATTAAACAACGTTGATCCAATTTGCAAAATCGAAAGGTAATTCAACCTTAATTCAACGTCTACAAAACGACCAAAATTCACCCATGAAGAAGGTAAGAGTGAAACAACGTCGTGATTTCAACGGTGAATCACCGGTGGTGATCCGACGGTGAAACAACGTCACTATATAAACGTTGATCCAATTTGCAAAATCGAAAGGTAATTCAACGTTGATCCAACCATAGTCCTGACGTTGATTCAACGTTGAATCACCGTTGAAATGCCGGCTGGGGCAGCGCGCGCATTAACCGCTTTTTTTCTAAAATGTTATTTAGCTCGAAATAAAAACAATTCGCAAACATTATTTTTTGTTTGTTTTTCTTTCTTAAAATAAAAGATTGGATTGGATTAACCTGTTTCACAGTGTGTAAAAATAATAATTAGGCCTAGGCTGAGATACAGATTTCCCCTTCATTCAAAAAAAAAAAAAAAAAAAATGAAAGTCTACCTTTTCTACCATGGAAACAGTTTTCATTTATACTTAGTAAGCTTTACAGACAGAACATTAACTGTCACATATAGCCTAGGCAACAAATAATATTGTCTTTCATTACATGCAGCGCGCATTAACCGCGAGTGAGACCGTCATGTCACAAATACTTTTTAAACCAATGTTAATTGGTTATTTATTATTTAATGTGAACAACACTTAATAAATATTGAAATTTATTTATTACACCACCTTATTGGAGAAAACTGTATCAATTACAGTGCCTCCGCAAGTTTGAAATATACTTGCGGTAGCCGGATTGAAACATTTTTACCCACCATTTACCCACATCGCATAAATAGTTAACTACATGCAATAAACAAATCATATTTTCATTTTTAATAATAATTGTAGTTATTATGACACTTATCTTTAATAGGTTAAAGTAAAGACTGACATGAAAAAGAAATGCTATTCAGGAGCAAGGTGCGCAGACTGACAGGTCAAAACTGCTTCTCTCTCTCTTTCAAGTTCAAAGCAAATTTGAATGCCAAAGGATTTTAGATACGTATATAAAATAGCCAGTAATATATTAACATTGACAAATTAATACATAATTAGCAAATGAGAAATAAATGACAGAAAAGTTGATAAAAACAGACATTATCTTTAATGTTATAATTGCAAGACTAAAACGATTAGATTTTTTAAATAAGGCAAATGCGTTGATTACTACTAGTGTATATATTTTGCAGCCTACGTTTTCTCTCGGTATTGCGGCTGTGCGTGCGCTGTCAGCTGATAACAGGCCTAAAATAAATCTAAAAGCAAGACTGCGCGCTGATACTTGTTCTTTTTTTCGGATATAGAACAATTTCAACCCCGAGGAGATACCGACAGCTTGATTTGGAGTTTAATGATTAACATAACTGTCTTTTTTCATTTTCATAAAATATGTGTGGGTTTTGACAGTGTTTAATAAGGCTATAAAGTTTAGCCTATCAAATGAAATGCATGGTGAAATATGAAATATATGTCTCTTTTGTTTAATATTTATTTTATTAATCTATATCTTTAATATTTTAAAAAATTAACCCGCTTTGGCCCTGAGGAAATTTTAATAATTTAGTTTCAGTTCAGTTTTTTTTTCAAAACATCAATGTTCTACTTTAAAGTAGCCTATAATTGTTGTTTTGTTTTTTTTTTTTGTTTTTTTTGGTTTTGTGTAATGGGTCAGTATCTTTTGTATTTTAATTTCAATTTCAGTCACCTTGCTTGTGAAATATAATGCGCGCATAACCGCGTAAAAAGAAGAAAAAGCTGTCAAAAGTTAGAGGTAATTCATCAAAATTAGATATATTAAAATACAGCATGTAGGTTAATACAGGCAGAGTATCACCAAACTCAGGGTAAGGCTAAAATATGCGCTTGCCTTTTCATGCATTTAAAAAGATTTGCGGCGAACCAAGAAGAGGTTTTAATAACCGCTGATTAACAAATGTTATATGTCAATCATCATGTGTGCATTTGTTGCCTCACATATTTTTAATCTTTCTACAAAAAGTGAAAATCTACGGAGACCCGGAAGGGACGTCATGGTGGAGAAAAAAAAACTGAGTGGGAGTAAAAAAATGGGTGGGAGAAAAAAAAACAGTGATAGGAAAATATATTTTAAGTTTTTTGCGTTCCCTCGCAAAAATATTTTTCTACAAACACTTCATGTTCACTTCATGCATGTCAACTCTCCCGTTTTTGCCTGGATTTTCCCTTATTCTACAGTTCTATCCTGCTATCATCATATCATTCACTATTTTCCCATATTTCTCATGTATTTTTAATCTTGAATGCATGCTGAAATGAATATAAAAATGTCTGCATTCACTTTCTTTCCATTAAAGCTGTGCGTCGATCATCACCCTTCATATGCAACCTCTGAATCAGCGAATGTATGAGCCAATGACTGGTATAGCGCTGACTGACAGAGGCGCTCCGTATGATAAACTGATCCCAGATCAGCTTCTGTAAACGCCATTTAAAGAGGAGCGAAAGTGCAGGGAATTTTGGGATATTCGGGTGTATGTTTAAACAAGACAAATACTCTTAATAATATGTAAACATGTCCGTCCTGTGTGTTTTATTTTAAATGACAAAATAATGACAATGACAAACTAATGCTCAAACAATACTTTCATTATAGATCTGTGCATTCTTACAGTACAGTGACACCACTGTTATCAAATAAAAAACGAGATTAATTTTCTGCTCTTCACTTGTTTGATAACAGAGGTGTCACTTTAAATGGCGTGTACAGAAGCTGATCTGGGATCAGTTTATCATACGGAGCGCCTCTGTCAGTCAGCGCTTATACCAATGGCTCATACATGCATTCGCTGATTCAGAGGTTGCATATGGAGGGTGATGATCGACTCACGGCTTTAATGCAAAGAAAGTGAATGCAGACATTTATATATTAATTTCAGCATGCATTCAAGATTAAAAATACATGAGAAATATGGGAAAATACTGAATGATATGATGACGGGAGGGTTGACATGCATAGTGAACAGGAAGTGTTTGTAGAAAAACATTTTTGCGAGGGAACGCAAAAACTTTTAAAAATATAAAACTTTTTTTTTTCTCCCACTCAGTTTTTTTTCCACCATCACGTTCCTTCCGGGTCTCCGTAAAACTCAGCATCAACATACAAATACACTGACTAATATGCAAGCATGTCCGTCCTCACCTGTTTTATTTCAAAGCCAAATAAATGTTAATGCACCGGTCAGGTTATTAAAAAAATAGGCTGGATATATACACAATAATAATCTTTACTTTTACCGGTGCAAGATTTTTACAGGCGCATGAGCATAAACTAAGACACATACACATGCACACCTATATTAATTTATATTTAAAAAAGGATTATTTTTTGTTGACATTTATAGCCTACAATAGTAGTTCTACAGTAGTATTACCATTGCCCCAATGGCAACTTGGTTGACAACAATCAAATAAATATCTCCAACAGTCTGGGGTGCGTTTCCCAAACAACGACGTAACGCGCGGCTGAACTATCATAGTGCGATGCATCGTTTGGCAAAAGAACTATGTAGTGACGAGTGTTTCCCAAAACCCATAGTTTCTCTGTCGCAGATCCATCGCTTGAACTACGTTAGTTAAGACGCAAAACGCCCATAATGATGCTCTAAACGGGGTGGAGTAACTTCTATTCTAGCTAACACTATTCTAATATCATATATAAATCATATAAATAAATAAATAAATAATGAGGCGATTTATTATAAATATATTTACTTTAATAATAATATTAATAATATTAATGATGATGATGATGATTATTATTATTATCATTATTATTATTTAGGATATTGTTTATTTATTAAAAAATAAAATACAATTTCACATGCAAACCACAGCAGAAAGTTCTAACCAACAGACCCATGTCATATACAGCAGAGAAACTTAATAAATAACCCACTATAAAATAAAAGAATTAACGTATGCTATGTTTTTTTATTTTCACAAGCTTTTGAGACGTACTGTAACATAATTTCCGCTTTTAAATATACCTATAGCTTTCGCCATGAGGCTGTGTTCAAAATGATATCAATGTTTTCAAAGTGCACTGCGAAGGGAGCTCAATTGTAAACATGAAGATCGCTAAAACTGAACTGTAAAAATACTTTGAAAGCAAATTACACCTAAGAGAGATTACCTTAATGCTTTTTTTATTTTTAATAATTCCAGCTTTGAATGTTAGAATGTTCTAAATGAATAGGGCATAGGGGGGATAAGTGGGAATAGAACACAGCCAGGAACTATGCTTTTAACTACAGCTCCAGAGGTGTCGTTTCAAGAGCTCAAGTTTGCGACGCAGTTTGCGATTGTTCGTTGGAGCGATGGATTTGGGAAACAGCAAATCAAAGAACTATGTTTGTAACGACGGAACTTGCGACCTTAGTTGGCTAACGATGGTTTTGGGAAACGCACCCCTGGTTGTGTCTGTATACTGCCATACTGCAGACATCCCCCTTCCCCCAACTCTAACCAAATGTTTGGCCATTAACCATGCAGCCTTTCTGAGGTGTTCTTTGTCTGCCTGATTCTGAACTGGGCGGGTTGTGACGTTTGATTCGGGGGACGTTCTGGGGGCCAGGTTTGCGTGATGCGCTGCGAGCTAGCCCAACAGTGAAACCGCGACATGATTTCAGCCTCACTGCTCAACGCCCCGGGCGATCGGCACGGCCCGGTCTGAAAAAAGCCCTGGCTCCAACTGTCCCGACAGTGGAAATGCCAACGCAATCTCACTGCAATTCGTAACATTTTGATTTAGTGGCTAATTCTTATGAATTCGTACGATCTTATTCGTACATATTACTACGAATTCGTACGAATTAGCCACTAAACTGACAAAACGTAAAATACGTATGCCTTTTATCAAGCATGAGTGCAGGTCGTCAGGGGAGACGGGAGGAGGGGCACGGTTTAAGGCAAATGTTTTTTTTTTTTTTTTTTTTTATTATGAGCATTTTTGTCACACACAACAAAAGCAGGTGACTGACAAAGACCGATTAACACCACAATGGCCAAACATTTGGTTTGAGATGGGGGAAGGGGGATGTCTCCAGTGTTTTTATATTTAAAAAAGCTTGAATAAAGTTTAAGAAAATTATAGTGAAAGACTATATTGATTATTGAAAACCTTTCAGGTTTTCACATTTTCTTTGCAAATTGTTGTTGGTGTCATGAAATATGGTTTGCATTCGTCAAAATTAATATTTGTTTTACTCAAAAACACAAAACATAACTGAAGTGCTGCTTGCTGAGCAGGAGCTACAGCAGCAGAGAATTCCGCGGTCCTAACGTATAGGAACAACGTGAACCAAACAATAGACATGCCGTTCCGACATCCTTTCAGACAACTTCGCTTTAAACTGTAGCCTATTTAGGTCCATAAGCGGAGGGTGAACAAACTCCAGGGTAAGGATATGCGCTGCCCTTTAATATACGTTTAAAAAGATTTGCGACCGACAAAGAAGATGTTTTAACAAAAAGCACTGCCTAACTTTTTTGTTATTTTATAGTGCAATAACATTTCACAATTTTACAATTTGTACTGTATTGTTGATTAAATAAATACCGTCTTGGTGAGCAGGAAAAGCTTATTTTAAAAATCCTACTGACCTCAAACTTTGGACCGGTAGTGTATATAATAATAATAATAATTAATAATAATAATAATAATAATAATAATAATAATAGTAATAATAATAATAATAATAAACTGTATATATTATATTATATTATATTATATTATATTATATTATATTATATTATATTATATTATATTATATTATAATTGCAGTCTTCTGTCTAACAAACAAAAATGTGTTTTGGCATGGCAGTTAATATCAATATTAGCCACTGCCCTATCTGATGCATCAAAATCTTTCTTTTAGACCTGGCATTATAAGTGTTGATGTTGTCTTTGCTGTTAGATTGCAAAAATGTGTGAAGAACCCGAAATCATTCTCTTTTCACGAGGCCAATCGAAAACTGAACTTGTAATTCAGCAATAAATATTTGACCTTGAAATGTAATATTTGAAATGTAAAACTCCAAACGATCGCCTAAACAAGATACCTACACTAGGCCTATAGCCTACGTTACAATGAAACTACCAATTTCATTTAATGCTGAAAACAAGTTAAACCATATTATTATATCTCTCATTATACTCATTTGTCCTTTTATTACTCATGTCCTTGACCCGCAAACGCAGTTTCGTTTTCAGAGCTGCTGCAAACTCCAGTCAAAAACAGCGCTCATCAGTGCAAAAGTGCGGAGTTGGACAGTTCCGTTTTTGTGCGGAGGGGAACTTTAAATTTGACTGAGAAACTTACAATAACTAAAGTGTTCTGTTAATCAACAACATTAAATTACATTCATATTCACCCTTACACCTGCCCACCGAGCAAAGTTACGTCCAAAAGACGCCTTTTCTACGTCTCTGTCAGACGTTGAAATTACGTCCTCTGAAGAGCCAGAATGAAAGTTTTTATGACGTCTTTTATTTACGTCCTTTCGACGTCTTTTTCGACGTCTTTTTGACGTCCTTTCGCAGTATTTTGACGTCTTTTTTGTCTATTTACTTTTATTTATTTTTATTATGTATTTTGTGATTCTTTTGAATGACAAACACCCATAGGACAAATAAACAGACAGTGCACATTAAATTAAAACATGTTTATTTAAAGAACAAACAAACAATCATATATTATACACACACACATATCCATACATATATATACACACATATACATTTATATACACAAATACATACACACATATACATATATATACACACATATACATATACACACTGTAAAAAATTTGACCTTAAATTCACAGTAAATTACAGGCTAATAATTGCATTACTTTCACAATAAATTACTGTGTGTAAATTCACAGTAAATTATTGTGAGGTATTTCACAGTAATTTACTATGATTTTGTCACATTAAATTATTGTGAAATTACATTTATATCCCGGATTATTGTAATTTAACAGTTTGGTGCTGTAAAATTTCAAGGCAAATTTAGGTCACTAAAAAATGAAATTGTCATGATTTACTCACCCTCAGGTTGTTCCAATTCTGTTAAATATGATTTTTTTTGTTGAACACATAGAAATAAAAATATAATTTATCTCCCTTTGTGTCAACAAAACAAAAATATTATACAGGATTGAAACAACCTGGGAATGTGTAAATGATGACAGAATCTTCATTTTTGGGTGATCTAAGAAGACTCTAAAATAAAAATAAAAACAAACACACATACATTTTACACATTTATTTAACAGTTTAATGACATCTGTGTAAACATTTCAGAAAATTTTCAAAAGGTGAAGCCTCTCTCCATTTAACCGAAAAATACTATAAGAACATATTAATAAAAAATCTTCTGACATCATACGTAACATACAAATAAAAAGCAGTGAGAGAGAGTGCGCTCTTGCTCTTTCTCTCTCTCTCTCTCTCTCTCTCTCTCTCTCTCTCTCTCTCTCTATATATATATATATATATATATATATATATAGAGAGAGAGGAGAGGAGAGAAGAGAGAGAGGAGAGGAGAGAGAGAGGAGAGAGAGAGAGAAAGAAAGAGAGTCAAAACTGCTTGCAAAATTTGGCAGTCAACTATTCAAGGTCAATCATTCATTCATTCATTTTCTTTTCGGCTTAGTCCCTTTATTAATCTGGGGTCGCCACAGCGGAATGAACCGCCAACTTATCCAGCATATGTTTTACACAGCAGATGCCCTTCCAGCCGCAACCCATCTCTGAGAAACATCAATACACACTCATTCACTCTCATACACTACAGACAATTTAGCTTACCCAATTCACCTATACCACATGTGTTTGGACTGTGGGGGAAACCGGAGCACCCGGAGAAAACCCACGCGAACGCAGGGAGAACATGCAAACTCCACACACAAATGCAAACTGACCCAGCCGAGGTTCGAACCAGCAACCTCCCTGCTGTGAGGCGACAGCACTACCTACTAGTTGTACACACTTGCTGGTTGATGTGTCTTCTCTGCTTCTTTGACTTTGTCCGTCTCCAGAATGATGCCCAAACAGCACCTATAAGCAAAAGGGCAGATAAACTGTTAGCTTCATTCAACAAATGAGGTTGTCTGTTCCAAATCACCACCTTCAGTGGGACACTACTGCTGCACTACAGAGCAATATTACTGTTAGCTCAGTTTGAACATGATCACAATGCTCTAGCTCAGTCAAACTGCAACCATTTAAACAAAAACATCTAAAAAAAAACATTTCCATCACAAACACGCAATCAAGTAGTCCAACAACAAATAGTGGTTTTGATATACCCAGGCAGAGCATTTCAAAACAGTTGATATGGTTTACATCTTACGTTTACAGAGTATAATCTAATGCTGGGTTCACACTTATTGCAAAGTGAACATGTGCATCACGGCACTTGCTCTTGAATACTAGCAGGATGTTTCTTGCATCAAGCAAATTTTTCATGAGTTGAATATTTGGAAAAATAATTGCAAAAAAACTTGATTGAAGTGAATACAATACTTGTAAATGTGTTGTATTCATTTCAATCAAGTTTTTTTTGCAAATATTTCAAATATTTTTTCCACATGTTTTGCGTTTCGCTTAATTTGAGCTGCCCAGTGAAAATTCCCCACTATTTATGCATCTGCAATGACTTGTATGTAATCCACTCACCTGAATAGGTACAGTAACTTCACATTTGGTATAAGAACTCCATCCTTTTAAAGACAGCGTCCTCTCTGGTCTCCAGCACACACACACAAATTGAGTCTGCAACACACCCCTTTATAACAAGGGCACAAGGGGAGTCATGACTTGTGCTCCTATACATTCCTTGTTTAACCCCCCAAAACAAGCCCTCAGGTACAATATTAAATGTAGACATTACCTGAAATTCCAGAGTGCAAAAGGGATCTTCAGGATACTTCAATATCAGACCAGATCCAAAGCCAGTTGTGAAATCCAGGTGAGGTCCCATGACCACTCGACCCTCCAAGGAATAAGACTGTTTGTTTGATGTTCTATTGCTGGGGAAAGAAAGACTAAATTAGAGGTGTTTGTGAATTATTAAATTTGTTTGTAGAAATAAAGTTGATGTTCCATGCACCGCCGGCATTGAAAACCAAGCAAACAAACACACATGCCCAGTAAAATTGCTAATAAAAACAAAGACTATAGTTTAAAAAATCTTAGTCTAATATTTACTACTACTGGAAGTACTGGAGGAACTTCTGGAAGAAGTAAAAGAGTTTTGTACATGAACACTGCTCACAACAAATCTGTGAACAACTTGACATTTAAAAATCTGATAAAAATGAGGAAGGCATCAACATTACCTTGAATAATCAAGCGAGGGGTGATTGGTAGCATCAGTTTTTCAACATCAGTGGCTGTGGCTGCAAAAAATATGAATATAAGAGTAGAATAAGACTCAACAGAACACACACACACACACACACACACACGTGTATGTATGTATACATGTATGTATGTATGTGTATATGTATGCATGTATGTATGTATATAGGTTTAGATTGTGATAATGACTTCAGGTTAAATTTGTGTACTCAGCATGTACACTCACCTCACACATCAGCAATAACTATCAGGTACACCTGAACCCCAAAAAAATAAAATGTAGTTAGTGACGCATATACAATAAGTTCTCATTAGTAAATGTTAGTAATGCATTAACATTACCAGTGAGAAATAGACAATTAATATGTACTCTGAGTAAGTTTAAAATCATTCAACTGAATTGTATTATCAGCTCCATTTAATTAAACAGTTCAGACTTGTTTCATAATGCGTTTAGTTTAATTAACTTGTGAACAAAATTAACGTTAGCCATAATGAAGGTCAAAATGACTAACCTTAAAGTTACCTTACCAGAGCTTACCTTAACTGTATAGTCACTTCACCTTTACTTCAGTCTTGTACTGAAATAGAGAATGCAGTTAACACGAAGTTAATTAAAGAAAATTACCTTTCTTTTTTCAGGAACAAACGTTATGCTGTCTAATACCTCACAAACACTACATTCGCCGGCCCGTCTGGCGTCGGTTAATTTAAAAAATGGCGCGCTCAAACCGTTTAACTAATAGCGTGGGACCTACAACTAAAGTTACTTGGTTAATTCTGTTAAATGACATGCGCTATACAGGAATACATACAAAACAATCATTTAACGGACAAAAGTCACATTTTAACACTTACCGAGGATGAATCCGTTGGATGAAAGGACGACAGGCAGGTGCAGTTCAAACCAAATGCAGGCGATGCCTGTAGTGACGGAGCTTGTGTGCGGTCGAGTCGAGTCGGTTCTACGAATCGGCTCCTTTAAGTGAACAGTGAAGAATCGAATTCGCCTGAAACTGATTCCTTTTTGTATAATATTGTAAGACGCAAACATATAATTCACTAATATTTCATCATACTGCTCGGTTACACGCAATATATACACTAGTTGTACACTAACTGCATGCTGATGAGTATGAGCTTATGAACACGTCTGATTAAATATCTGAATCTGATTCAATGTCAAGCGAGCACTGAACCGAAGCAGTGCAAAAAGGGATATTGATTACAATATAGTATGGACTTTCACTCAAACACAATAATGCGTGTAACTTAAAAAAAAAAATAAATCAGCCGTCTACGTCCAAAATGGGTCAGTTTTAAACATTGAATTCATGTCCAAAAGTGGTCGCAGTCCGACGTCAGTATGTTGACCGCATTTGTACGTAGAATTGACGTGCAGATATGGTCTCGGACGGACTGACGCAAAATATACGTGATCTGCACGTCCGCACAACGTCTAATGTTTGGTGGGTGTTAGACTACATGTTTTCAATGCAGTTTTTTTTCTTTGCTGCTATCTCCGTGTTCTCTGGCCAGGGGAGGCTAAGCCTTCCCCAGCCTTACACACACTCCGCCTATGTTTAGGTCCCATTTACACTGACAAGTTTTAGTTTATTTCCTGTAAGCTATTATATATACTTATTGTAGCATACAAAGCCTGTATTTCGTTGCGCTCAGCAGCACTAATAAAGCTCATTATAAATTTCATTTTTTTAATTTTCCACGTCATAAACAAACATTTATTTGAGGACAATCCGTTTGCAAAGCAGCGCTGCGCATGCAGGGCTGGGTGACTGAAAAGAAAGTAGCCTAGTTTCTGGTTTCATAGAGTGCTCTGTTTGCACGGTTTGATTTATATTCGTATCCAAATACTTTATAAATAATATTTCTTAACTCCTCCTTTGTTTGTTTTTAGAAAATATCTCAAATCTTTTTTTCAGACAGGTTTTTGTAAAATGAAAGTTTATGGCTTGAAACGGTTTAATTAATTTGAATTGTATATACCAAAATTGTTATAGCTTTGGTTTGTTTTATTGGTTTATTTATTTAATGTGATTTTATTATATCCGATATTTATAATTCTTTAAATGATTTCAAATAATCATTTAATGATTTTCATAGCTTATGCTGTTTATAGGTTATGACACTATATTGTGTTGAGCCTATAAAAGTAAAATAAAGAAAGAGAAATAAATAGAAAATAAATACATAAAGAAACCCAGCCACTCGCGGCATCAACAGAGCTGACGCCGTCAAACATTCAGCACAAATGCTCCGGAGAGACCTAAAACATTAATATTTCCATAGGCTATACTTGATAGGTAAATGCCCCTTTATTTAAGAGAATAATTTAAGGATGTTGCATATTATTCGGTTATCTTAAGTAAATGAAACGTGTTTCAGGACATATTAGCAAGTAATAAACCATATAGGCTATAATATCCTAGGCTATATTTCGTTGCGCTCAGCAGCTATAATAAAATTTCATTTTTACATTTCCCACGTCATATAAAACATAAACACTTGTTTGAGGACATAGAACACATTTTTGCTGTTTTTCCAAATCCGTTTATAAAGCAGCTGCGCAGAACTTGATGACAGAAAAGAAGGTAGCATACACTGTAAAATATTGCTGTTAAAAAACGGTCAGATTCAACAGTAAAATAATGTTTTTTTTCAGTAAAACAGTAATATGCTGTTAAAAACAGTGCATTCTGGGTAATATTTCTGTTTTCGAGAAAGTAACCAACAGCAGAAAACTGTGAGTTAACAGAGCTCAGATTCAACGTTTTCAAGTCTGTGTTTGAAATCCCACTTTGTGCCCTTGTTCACTATTCCATACACTAGTTCACTAATATAGTTCACCTGACAGAGTTAATGAACACTAATGAGTGAATTCAGACACTGATGAACACCTGCTGTAACGATCACAACGACTGAATGAAAGAGAAACAAGAAACACAAACAGAGACTTCAGTTACAACATTAAATAAAATCAAGTAAAATAAAACACCTTCAGTCTCAGCAGAGGATCATTAAACAACTCCACAAACAACAGCAGACACACTTATTACTGACCGCTTTGACTTCCATACCATTCTTATTGAGAACCAACAGAAATTCA
This sequence comes from Danio kyathit, assembly GCA_903798195.1. NCBI lineage: Eukaryota > Metazoa > Chordata > Actinopteri > Cypriniformes > Danionidae > Danio > Danio kyathit. The sequence goes on from LR812540.1 coordinate 38,106,055, forward strand.
GGCGTTTTGTTTTTGTGTGTGTCACCGTAATGGAGTGAGGAGCTGGTTTAGTTGGGCTCTTCACCCTTGAATTTGTAAAGTTTGCCTCTCCAGCTGCTGTAACACAAAGTTTATTAAACACTTTTATTACAGCAATAAAGCTGGGAAGCTGATAGGTAGATAAGTCTAGTTGTCTGAAATTTGTTCTGCTGAATGTTCTGATAAAGGTCCGGATGATGGGCCTCATGCAATAGTTTTTATGCTTAATGCAGATATTAATTTATTAATGAGAAGTGGAAACAGGAAAAATACCTGATTCTTTTACAGAGTTAAGAAAGAACAGACAAAAACAGTTCAGTGATGATAAAGTCACACTCAGACCTCATGAATCAGACCTTGTACCTCAACAATGGTAACAATTAAAATGTTTCATGCCGCAATGCATGCTGGGTGTGGCACAGTACAAATATCCCAGCATGCATTGGGGCATGAATAAATGATGTAGTATAATGGTCTTACAGTTTACTTTATTTGCGTTTGATTCTGCTGTTGTTTATGTTTAGACTTTCAGTAGCCAGTTTGTGATGTTTGTGAGTTAAACTGTTAATTTTGTTAGTTGTCACCGTTGTTGAGGTTCATACGCTGATTCTTGATGTCTCTTTGAGTGCAACTTAAACCGTAGAACAAAGTGTTTTTGTCCAAGATATTCTTAAAAACTTCCAGAATTCAATGGCACATACAGCCATATTTATAACGTTTAACAATAAATGAAACATTGCATAAGAGTAGTAAATTATTTTAAGTAAAAACAGGTTCTGCCTTATTAAAACCAATATGAACATCAGCAGATCTTATTTAGTTTTTTGGCTTGTTTGCCATATCAAAAGAGCTTTTTAAACAAAGTTCTTAACAATCGCAGCAGCCAAAATAAATTAGTGTAAAAACTGTCAGGGCTAAGAGCCCAACTAAAGCAAACTCTATTCTCTATGATGGTGACGTAAAATGATAACCTTTCTCTCAAGAAGAACTTTAGTAGATGTTATACAAAAATAAATGTTTTAGTAATAGCTGTGATGTTTTAGGGTAGCTGGTGATGATGTTTGTTGAGTTGTTTAATCATCTGCTGATCATTTTAATGATTTAATCATTTGTTGACCTTCAGGTTATTTCATTATAAAGCTGTGACTGAAGTTTCAGTTTTTTGTTACTTTATGTTCTGTTCTTGTTTTTTCCCTTCAGTATTTCTTCATTTGTTCATCGCTAATCCTCAATTATCATTTAATTAGTCATTTAATTAATTCATTTACTTCAGCTTTGCTCTATGTTTCTTGAACACTCAGTAGTGTGGACACTTGGAATTGTTCAATTAAAACTGAGGTATTTGCTCTGGGGTTTAAAGGGTTAAAGGTGTGAGAGGTAAAAACACAGTGTAAAAATGTATTTTAACAGTAATATAATGTTAATTTAAACTACGGAAGTAGACTGTAAAAAAACAGTAGATTGCTGGCAACCACAGCTGCCAGTAGTTTACCGTTAAATCTAGGAAAAAACAGTATTTTACTGTAAAACCTGAAGCAAATTTCTTCTGTGTGTCACCGTTGTGGAGGAGAGTAGAGTCAGTGTTTGAGTCAAAGATGAACAATGAACTGCTGATGTTATTCTGCATGTTTCTTTACTTAAAGACAGTGGCTGTTTAGTTGCTGATGCAGTAAGAATCTCTCTGTGTTAATTCCAGCTTTACATGTTTGTGTGCTGCTGTGATATTTAAGACATTTGGGTTAAAAGGAACTTTTCAAATGAACTAAAATAAGTTATCATTATAAGTATGCTTCTAAGCATATATAGCACATTACTTCATAAACTCATACAGAAGTTGGCCAATTTGAGGCAGTCGCTTTCAATGAACAAAATTAATTCACTTGAGTATTGTGTATATCAATGTAGTCCATGTATTTTTACAGCAACATACTGTAAAATAACAGTACATTGCTGGCAACTGCAGCTGCCAGTAACTTACCGTTTTTTAACGGGACAATTTTTAACAGTGTAGTTACTGCTTTCACTCAAGAATGCTCTGTTTGCACGATTTGATTAATATCATGGTATCTAAATACTTTATTAAAATATTTCACAACTCCGTTGTTAATTGTTTAGATTTTTTTTTTTCAGATATAGGCTTTTGTAAAAGGAGAGTTTAAAATGGCTGGAAACGGTTTAGGCTAATTTATTTATATTTTCTACACTGCACTCATATGTGCAACAGTTAACAATTTCAATAATAATAATAATAATAATAATAATAATAATTAACCAAAATAGGCCAGCTATAAGATTTTATGCAGACCAGGATTTCGTTGCATTGTGAATTATATTTTTCCACATAGGCTATATGCCGTGCAACAGGGAGGCTAATGTTGCTTTTGAACTAGATATCCAGTCAAAGCAATGCATCCCAGCATGGATATATATTTTAGCTTAATATTATCATTATTAGACATTCGTGGATATAATGCGCTCTTTTAAACAAGCAGATTTTTTTTCTTTATGCAGTCTGTTCGCTCTGCATGCGTGTAAAAGAGAAATGAACATGCGGCTAGCACGTGCGGAAATGTCCATTTATTTAATTTCATAACCGCCCTTGATAGCAAAAGGGAACCTATTTTGAGTGCACTTGTTTTACATGTAGTGGTATTTGGTCAAATAATTGTAAACTAGCCTATAATAAATAATTATTGATAAAGCAAGTTATACTGTGATCGTGCTCAATCGGCTCGATAACCTTTATATTAATATGTACTGTGTGCTGTGCCGTGGTTTTCATATCTTGTGCGCATGATGGTCAAACAAACCATGGTCAAACAAATTGAAACGTTCTTTTTACCCTAATGCAATTTAATAGGGCACTATAAAGGCTAAAGAACTTAATTCCCAGCAAGCAATAGCCGTCATTTCACCGTAGGTGAAGCATAGACCAGATCTAGCCCGGCTACGTGTAACCCAATTCTAGCCCGAATAAACTTAAATCTGGTTGAATGTTGTTTTTTGTAAAATTAAACCTATGAAATGTATGATACTTCATTATGTAAGCAAAGTCAATAACGTTTATGAGGTACCTGCAAGTAATAGTCGTACTTTCACTTTCTCGGTGAAGTATAGACCCAATCTAGACCGGCTATGTGTAACCCATCTCTAGCCCAAAAAAACTTACATTTGGTTACCTGTCTTTTTTGGCAAAATACCTTGTGATATGTATGATATTGCTTCAATTACGGAAAGTAAATAGCATTTATAAGGTGTTTGGGTTTTTAAATATATGTGTTATTTTCATAGCCTGACCGTAGCCCTGAATTAGCCCGGCTATTTATAGCCCACTGATAGTCTAAACTGATTCACTGTAGTATTTGGCCGTGCAGCGCGTGCAATGATTAATACATCACGTCCGCATTGTCAGTACTACATCCACAAGTGTTAAGGTGTAATTTCGTGACGGGCTTTACCCACCTCGCAAAATTAACATAAACATTTTATTGTAGACTTACTGCCTTTTTATTTTAAGTTAAAAATAAATATGGTTTAATAAATCTTATATATAATATCTTATTTATCAAGTTACGGTAGAACAAGCCAGATCTAATCAGTTAAGTAAAATTAACGCAGCTCCGTATTCCATACAATAGATGGCGCTATTGCACATTTGTCGGTTCGGTTGAAATCAAGAGGAAGAAAGATGTTGTCTTTTGAAATTTGCGCGAGCGCCCTGCAAGGTAAGGGTAATCTGCTTTAATATCATGTTGTTTGGCAATGTTTTTTATTATATGTTCGTGTTTTAATATAGTATTACGCTAATATCAATGTAAAGACACCCTTTATTCCATAAATCTTAGACGAGAATAAAAACGGTGTGAAGGAGTGTTAACGTTACCTTTTAAACACTCAAAATTAAACCCTTATTAAGCAAAGTTTGGTGATTAAGTGCATTTATTTTGTACATTGCGAGTTGTCTTCATTAAATTGCCTCATGAAGTCAATGAAAAAGTCAGTCATGAGGTGAAACTTTTGCAGTTCTAGCTTTTATAAGAATTGTTTACTTGTGATTTCATAACAAAAGAGACACAAACACCAATTTAATTCTAATTTTAGTTAGAGCCATTTGTCTCTTACAGAAAACTAATTTAAGCATCATTTGACAAGACAGCCTCTATTGTGTATGCTGCTACAAGGTTATTGATTTAGATTTGATAAATAAACTTTACTTTTTTTTTTTGGAAAATATCATTTTTAGTAATATGAGTAACTCTATTTTGACTTGTCACAGTAAAGTCAAGTATAAAGTAAGCTGTTGGTTATTTTTATTATTATAATGCTTCTCTAATATTTGTAAATATTTGTTTTTCTCCACATATATTTGAGTGTGGCTATGTAAAATGAGCAGTCTAGCAGGTATGAGTTGCTTAAACATTTTAGACTAAAACATTACACTATGGCCTCATTTGCTGGTTTCCCTGTTCATATGCAGATTGCCGCATGTACATTCACCAGCTGGAAGAAGCTTTCGAGTCACATCAAACACACAGAATGAACATTTTAAACAATATTTAAGCATTATCCATATAACTGCTGTTGACATAAAGAAACATTGAATATAGCACATTGATACTAAAATAGTTAAAATAAGTGAGTAAATAAGTAATCAGCCTTAAGCTGTAAACCTGTGGCTAATGTTATTTTTTTGTTGATGGGTGATGTTTTTTTTTTTCTAGTTGTAACATGTAACCATCAAGCATGATTGTGTCCTGAAGACCTACCTCATCTGAAGAGACTGTGCATCTACCTCAATGATGACTTGTAAAAGAGTATGTGGTAAGTGTCAACCCGCCCTCTTTTCGTAAATGTGTTTGTAAAACTCACAGAGTCACATGACTGAGTTTAGAACACATCTCAGTATTTTTTTCCTTTTTCTCCAGGACTGAAAGTGCGGAGGCTGAATCTCACAATGCACACACAGCAGTGGAGATCTTTATCATTTGGGTTGAGGATGCTGGTCCTGGGGACAGAGCTACAGATGTTGGTGTAGAAGTTTTGCAGAACCTGCTGAGTGTCACATATGGATTGGATGGACTTTTTGAGTTCATGTACACTTAAAGGGTTTGTTCAACCAGAAATTAAAACGTTTAATTATTCATGTCTTTCCAAACATTGGTTTGTCTTAGGAGTACAAATTAAGATACTTTAGGTGAAATCTAAGAGCTCTCTCATTCTCTATAGACAGCAATGGTCCCAACTTGTTTAAAGTCCAGAGAAATACCTAAAATGACATGCTTTCAGTTGTTCAATCAGAATATTATCAAGATACAAGAATAACTTTTGAGTGTATATAAAACAAAAATAACAGCCTTTGAGTTTCTTTTTTCTGTTGAACACAAGGTATTTTGAAGAAAGCTGAATACCTGTAACCATTGACTTCTATTGTATGTTTTTTACAGGTTTTCAGCTTTCTTCAAAATATCTTCTTCTGTGTTCAACAGAAAATCATAGTTTTTATCTTGTTTGTTTTGTCATAACTTTGACATTTTATATATTTATTTTGTATTGTTTAATGTTTTTTAATTTTGTTAATGTTGCTTTTATTAATAAAAGCTTTTGTTTAATCAGTTTGAATGGAGTGCCTTATTGAGAAAATGTTGATATGTATGTGTATTTTTGTTGTTTATAAAATGTATAAACATAGCCATTCATCAGCTGAAATTTTGATGACTTGTTTATTCTTGGGCTATGCTTAGACGTCTATTAGATTTTCACTGACAGCCCAAATTTAGCCGTGTTTTAGCCTAGACCAAATTTCACCGGCTATTAGACGTCTATATGTAGTCGTCTATTAGCCGACTAAATGAAGACGTCTAATCTTGGGCTATGCATAGACGTCTATTAAACTTTCACTGACAGCCCAAATTTAGCCGTGATTTAGCCTAGACCAAATTTCACCGGCTATTAGACGTCTATATGTAGTCGTCTATTAGCCGTCTAAATGTAGACGTCTAATCTTGGGCTATGCATAGACGTCTATTAGATTTTCACTGACAGCCCAAATTTAGCCGTGATTTAGCCTAGATGTCTAGGCTATGTTTAGACGTCTAATAGACGTCTTTTAAACCAAAAAATGCTTGCTGGGTTCTTTGCTTAATTTTTGCAGCCTACTTCTCACCATGAATTGTATCTTTTCTAGCATAAAATTATGTTTATTGCTAAGAAAACTAAAACAAACCAACAAAATTATAATTTAATTGGACAAATATCCATCACATAAGGTATAGTACACATATAGCCCTAGTACGGTCCTATTGTGGAAACGCAAAGCTGAAAATCTATGGTTAAAGCGCCATCCAGCGGCCAACAGCTGTTGGCGCACATAGATACAGCCACGGCGGCGGTAAGAGTGACGGTAAAAGTGCCAAATTGAACTAGTGACATCTGTACAAAGCCCTGAATAGCTTAGCTCCCCAGTATTTGAGGGAGCTCCTAGTGTATTATAGCCCATCACATCCTTCATGTTCAATTAATTCTGGACAATTGATTATTCCCATAAAATCAAAACCAACTGTAGGCGTTAGATCTTTCTCATATCTGGCACCTAAACTCTGGAACAGCCTTCCTAGCACAGCTCGGGAAGCAACACACTCTGTTAGTTTAAAACTAATTTAAAGACACATCTCTTTGCATTAGCATACACATAAAACACAAATGCTTTTGAAATCCAAATTCTCTAAAGCATTGTTAGTCTGCATTATTTAGGGCAACTGGATCCGGGAACACTTCCCAAAAGACATTATAATTTTAACGGCATCTACGCTTATGTTAGTGTTTTTTTTATTATTCCCGAGGTTTCCATAATCCTGGACCAGGCCGTATCCTGAGCAGCTGCTGTGGTGGTCATGGAGGAGTGGAGAGCATGAGACTGATTCCTGTAAGACCCCAGTGACAGACGAGTCCCCGCATTGATCATGAAGGGCCAGTCTGTACACCAGCCAGTGACCTCACCGACCTGCAGCTTCTCCACGATAGACATCCAGTGTTCTCCAGCGTCCTGCGCCTAGACTGCAGCTCTGCACAAGAGGTTTGGCCATAGGAGAAATGATCGTGCCCAACTGAGCCTGGTTTCTCTCCTTTTTCCTTCACTTTCGCCAGTTGATGAAGTTTGTTTCTCGCCGCTGTCGCCACTGGCTTGCATGGTTCGGGACTTGTTGAGCTGCGCATCGATGGATTTGCTCTTCAGTGTTTGGACTCTCAGCAGTGAAAATTCACACTGAACTTAAACTCTGAAAACTGGACTGACACGGTTTCAATTTACCAGGGGTGGAGTGGACACCTGTTTCTAAATGGTCTGTCTCTAAAAGTGAGGGGGACATATCCCGGTTGCTACGCCCCTGCAATTTACTATTATCTTCTATGTGAAGCTGCTTTGACACAATCTACAGTGTAAAAGCGCTATAGAAATAAAGATGAATTGAATTGAATTTACTGGCGTACAGTATGTGCAGCATAACCAGGCTCAAGCGAACTAGCGGAGGTGTCGAGTATAAACCGGACTTCAGGAGAACACCATTCTTCTGCATAACCATGACTCGACCAGAGGTGAGTGTTTCTTAAGCATTTATGGTTTATGGATTTTTGTACAGCTAGATTTCCCAGCATGTGAACCATAAGACAGGATCTTAACAGCTTGGACTATGTCATATAGAACGGGGAATCCGTTGTCCATTTCTGCATTTTCAATTTCAGAATATAGAATTTTTTGGGGCTCAGTATTTTTCTATCTTTTAGCCATTACTTCTATAGATATAGCACCATCACCTATTATTGGCCTGTTTGGTGTGATGCCTGATGATTATACATTACCCACTTACTTTTTAAATGTTGTGGCCTTTTTTACTTTGCTTGCTAGGCGTGTAGATTTATTAAACTAGAAGAGCACCCAGCCACTCTCGAATGTACAGTGGCTGAAAGATGTTTTGTGAAACTAGAGAAGATTAGATACTCCCCTCAAAGACATAACAGAACATTTGTTCAAATTTGGAAGGCCTTTTTTTCTTATGCTAAAACTTTCCAGCTGGATCTAGACTGATCACCCTTGCTAGCTCTTGACAATAATAATACATCAGTTTGTAATCTTTCATTACTCGAATTGCAACATTGAGATTGTTGCATAAATGTAGATATCTGCCCCGTATAATTTGTGTAATTAAGTTTTATTTTATTATTATTTTCATTTATTGATTGAATTTTTTCTATTTATTATTTATATAAGGGTTGTTTGATATGTTTGTAAAATGTAAAATGCAAAAATGTTAAATAAATCATGAATATTGAATTTGATGTTTCAAATGTCTTTATCCTAAAAACAGTATTTTTAAAAACTGGATATCTGAAGTCTAGGAATTCAGACCCCAAAAATATCTAAAGTTTGAAAATATTTCTATAAAAATTTGCATTAAATAATATGTTGTCTTAAATTTAAGATGTTAAGAAATTAAAATTCAAAAACATTTTAAATCAACGGGATACACAAAAATAAAAATAACAAAAATGGTTTAATTCTCCAGTTTTGTATTCATATTTTATCATAGATTGTGTTGGGAGTCAACGGATCTTTCAAGAACTGAACAAATCACACACCACATTATTCTTAAAAGATTGAATGGTGCCTACATGTCTGAGCTATGATTTCAATTTCAAAGCAACCCACAGGCAGCAATCCACAGGACCACTTGCCAGTTGCGATCACAAACACGTGCTAATTAACTTTACCTTTTGGGTCACACCGCGACCTGCGTCTGCGAGGGAATAAACATCCTTAGAAATGTGGACACACAAACGATCCGAATCTTCCAGAGTTTAAACGGACTTTCAATTAAACTGTGTTTATTTGAGTAATGCATGTTTGTTTTATGTTTCTGTAGGTTTTTGTATGTACATGTTCCATGTGTTTAACATAACCGTTATGGATAGGTAATGAGTTAAACCCTTACTGCTGCATGAAATCTACAGAACGTTTGTGAAACATATCATATTAATGTTCATTGAAATAGGGTTGGGCGATGTTGACAAATTTGGCATCGTATGATGTCTAATGTGAACATCGGCGATGGACGATGGTATCGTCGCCGTAGGCGGGGTGGGGGTCTTTGTTGTTAAATATCAATTAATACATAACGAATTTAATAATTGTAGCCTATCGTTTTCACTACCTGACCCACATGGTCTTTGCTTTACCCATAACCAAACCATAAATAAATAAAGTTACACACAAATTACCACCTGTCAATCTCTTTTTTCCGTGGGACTCTGGCATGATCAAGCGGAGTGGTCTGTGTCCTAATAATGGCTTTTCCCCACAGCTGGTGGCAGAGACGAGACGAGAGTTGGTTTAGAGTTCACTGTAAATTGCATTGTGATTAATGATAAATTCCTTATTTTATTATTATTATGAGGACATAATAACAAGTAAAGATGCTAGAGCTCGACCGTTTTGGTCACACTTGCGCCCGATATTTTATGCGACCTAAAATATGTATTTGAAAGCATTTGTGGTAGTGCATACATTTTACCGTGCGACCTGTTTTCACTGCAGAATCCTCACCGCGTGCGCGGATTTAGGAGACATTTATGCAGAATGCATCTTTGCACCTAAAGACGCCAAACGCAGCGCTCAGGAACAGATTAAAACAGTTGTCATGTGAACTTGCTGAAGTAAAAAAAGCCCCCAATGCTTGCCCCGCCTTTGTGCTCTTCCTATTGGCCCACTGCACTAGAACTGAACGCGTATGGATTGGTTAATATCAGCTGTCAATCACTCAGTCAACGCCTTCTGCCTTCACATGACAGAAACAACAGCCGCAGAAATGTTACGCGTTGAAGATGAGAGAATGAAAATAACACTGACAGATTTAGTTTTAGAAACCACCTAAAGTTAAATAATGGCACATCTTATTAGTGATCGTGTGCTGAATGTTAATCCACCATTTGCACTTTTCCAAGAGTGGATAAAAGACTTCCAGTGGCTTCAAGTCTGCTATGAAAATAACTAAAGACATTCACTGTAAAGTCTGTGTGACCGGGTTTACAGGTAACAGCGTTTGCCACTGAATCTACACATTTTAAGCGCGAGAGGTGCTGTATAATCCTCACGATGTATTTAATCCTCACGATGCTGTCAGCCATGCAAACAGCAGCTATAAGTATAATATAACACAGCTCATGAAAAGACCGTTATCGCTATTAAGATGACATGCAAATAATAAGTTATATATCAATTAACATGTGGGGCGGGGCGATGGATCACGATGCCGGCTCAGCATCGTGAATATTATCAGCCATCGGCGATGGACGATGACATCGTCTATCGGCCCAACCCTACATTGAAAGCGTGAAACGTTTTAAATGCATTGGTTTATATGAAGAAACCATACTAGTAAAAATGTCCATGTTATACAACTTTATTTTAATAGCTTCCGATTAAAGGCAGGTAATGCATGATTCTCACATGAAGTGCTAACCCAACCTCCTAGAGGAGGGAATGGGGGTGTGATTCCACCCCGCAGCTTCTCCTATTGGACAATCCCTGTGTAGGCCACGCCTATACTCAAGCCTATAAACTTTGAACCAGGAAACTCTCTTGGTCGTCTTTTTGCCGGGTCTTTGCCTCTCATCACCGTCGTCGCTCTTCTAGTGCTGGCCGTACACCGCCTTGCCGGAAGCCTTGTCGAAGCACGGAGCAAACCGCGACGTTCACTCGCTGCCCGCTGACCCCCGATCTGCTTGCGCAAAGCTTCAACAACAAGCCATCGGGTCAACTTATCAGAACTGACAGAAACACTGCCATAACTACAGAATTCCGCAGAGATCCGAAACTCCAGGAAGGACTCCACGAGACTGAAACTTGAAACCGGCTCGTCCAACATCTGTATCCCTAGCAACCGACTCCAAACTTCCCTGAAAGTAAGGAAACCCCTCTCCACCTACGAGAGAATTCCAGCACGTCACTGAAGTTGCTACGCTGACCAATCAGCTCCGCCGGGATCTTTGGACCAGCCGAGGAAACCGAAATTCTATCAGAATCGCAAGTAACACAAACAATGTTTCTATCCATTGCTGAACTGGTGTGAATAATATTTAATTAGTAAAGAATAGCGAACTTCTCTGCTTTTATGGTTTCTCTTAGGTTGCAATGCTAAGAACTTAGCAAATGCTAGAAGTTGAATCCTTACTCACTCTCCGTCATAACTCTCCCCAAACTGCTTGTGTGTATGTATGTAAAGAAAGATGTTGGATGATGTTGGGTTATTGTCACACCAGCCAGATGTTTTCGAGAACCAGCTTCAGATGATTTCTTGGTCTTGTCTCTTTCACTACTGCTTTCCACTTTCTTCCAGTACTCCTTTGTTCCCATACAGTCCTTTTCCACCAGTGCTCCTACTTTCACCAGTTGACTAACAGTATTAACTGTCCCCCTCAAGCATCCTGCAACTCTGGGGTTGATGTTATTCAGAATCCTATTTACCAGCTCTTCTTCTGAAGCATCTGGTTTCCATTTCAGGCATAAAGCACGGTAATTGTATGCAAAATCCCTGAGCCATTGATTGGGCTGCTGTACCATATTTCTAAGTTTTTCTTCTACTTCAGACATGTAGTCAGATGGTAGGAATGCATCCATTAATGCTCTTTTAAAGGATTCCCAATCTTTCACCTTTCCCTTTTCAGCCTTCCACCAACTTAAAGCTGGACCTTGCAGGACAGTGCTAAGTGTACCCAATAGCTCCATATTGGACAATGGTCTCACCTCTAGATAGTCTTTACATTTCTCTATGAAGTTGAATACATCAGCTGTCTCACAGTTTTCACCGAAAGAGGGGAACTCCAGACGTACCGGAGGTCGAGCGAAAAAGGAGGATGAACCAGATAAAATGTTAGCATCAGACTGTGTCTGGTGACCTGAGGATTTAGGGGCAGAGACATGGTAAGTAGCATTAAAAGATGGTTGGGTTATAGGTGACTGTACGGCAGAAAAAAGATCAGAATGTGTAACATTTGTTTGTCTAGGTTGTCTTCTAGAAGGTAATGGGGTGCTTGTTGAGTAAATTTGTTTAATTTTACTTTCCCATTTTTCATCTCTCCTTAGAAAACAATCAATGACAGCTTTTTCTAATTTCTTTAATGAATCTTCAAGGTGTTCTTGCATACTGTTCAGACGATCATCTAATGCTTGTCTAAAGTTTGTTTCACGATTCACTGTACTTTCAAAAGCTTGGTTAAAGTCATGTTCCATATTTTGAATTTTATCAGAAAGGGCCAATAAATCCTCCCATAACTAAAAAACTTCACCATAAATCCCTTGATTACCCACTTCATCAGAAACAACATCAGCAGTTTGATCGGTATCTGACATATACAATGAACTAAGCAGTGATGTTAATTGTTCAGTTGGATTACGTCTAGTTGTAAATTGTTCACCTGTTTAATCAGTTTCATTTCCTTCACTTGAATCAATAGTGTGAATTACAGGGTTAATTTTAGGTTCTGTACTCTCAACCTCATCCACAGTTGTATATGAAACATCCATGATAATAAATGAAACAAAGAACTAGTGCTAAATATAGAATATCCCCGTACTGGCCACCACTATGTAACGCTCGTCTTTAAATCAATGGGATACACAAAAATAAAAATAACAAAAATGGTTCAATTCTCTAGTTTTGTATTCATATTTTATCATGGATTGTATGAGTAATCTTTTTTCCCTTATAGGATCATAATACTCTGAAAATTGTCCTTACAATGAACATTAACACAAACAACATTCATACCATAAAACAATACAAAAAAGGTGAATCCCGTGTGTGTATGTGTATGTGCAAAGTCCAAAGTCCGTGGATGTGTGTGCGTGCAAAATGGGTCGCTCTCACCGAAATGTTTGATTCAGGATAGCAGGTACCATGTGTAGTTGCTGCACATCTATTGTCCTCCTTGGATAGTCTTTTAAAAGTTCTGCAATAGTCCAACTAATAAGTCCAAAAGAGAAAAATCCACGCAAACTGTGGTCCTCAGTACACCAAAAAAGGTAGTTTAGGCAAACTACCACTCTATGTGCTTCTGGCTTCTTCAGAAGTCCCACTGAGTAGTGTCCAAGTGCCCTCAATCTCCCCCTAGTGGTGTGTATGATATACGACAACAGTTAGGACAGGAAATAGAACACAGATACATTCACCTCACTTCATCACTTCAAAATAAAGAACATAAAATAAAAGTCCATTACTCACTGACATATTTGGAGCTACAAAAACTAAGTGCGAGAACACTTAACTGCATGGCCTATTCACACATTCAATGAATTTTACAATCAGCATACTCAATTATGTGGCAGCGCTACATAGACCCCCCCCCCCCACCCCCCAGCCGGCATCTCGGAGGAAGAACGACCATAAAAGCGTTTAAATTAACCACATTAAAACAATCAGTTCTTGGTGGATCACCAGTAATTTATTGGCCCTTTTTTCTTAGTAATCACCCCAGGTCCTTCCCACTTTGGAGCTAATTTGGAGGTGAATTTACTGACTGCACTGGATATAGGATGAGTTTTAAGCCAAACTAAGTCACCCACCTTAAATTGTACAACTTTCTATTTAAGGTTGTAGTACTTAGCTTGTTTAGCCTGGTTCATCCTCATTCTACGCACGACTTCCTGTTGAAGGTGGTGTTGTCTCTCCAGTACAGTGTACTATGCTTGTTCAGGTGATGGAGGCAAATCTATGAGTCTTTACAGAGGTCCATGAATCTGACGTCCTACCATAAGCTCCGCTGGGGTACAACCAGTTGTCTCCTGCTGAGCAGTGTTGATGGCATACCTCAACTCGGGCAACCATTGGTCCCAGTTCTGGTGTTGTTGGCCTACATAAGAAGCGATCATGGTTTTTAGTGTCCTATTTACCCTCTCAGTTAGATGGCTTTGTGGATGGTAAGCAGTAGTTAGTTTTTGTATGCAGCCCCAGGATTTACACACATCAGCCAAGATGGAAGAGGTAAATTGTGGACCTCTGTCTGATACTAAAAACTTTGGGACACCCCATCGGGTAAAGATTTCCTCTTTAAGGATCTTTGCAATCTTTTGGGTCTTGCTGTCTCTCAAGGGGAACAATTCTGTCCACTTTGTAAAGTAGTCCACAATCACAAGAATGTAAGCATTTATTTTCTTGCTAATGGGGAACGGTCCTATCAGATCAGTCCCTAGAGTGTGTCCTGGTTCAGTAATTAAATTACTCTGCAAAAGTCCAGAGGGTTTACTATTACTGGGCTTGTACTGCTGACAGAGGTAACAACTTTTAACATAACGCCAGACCTCTTTTCTTACAGATGGCCACCATGCCACTTCTAAGATCTTCAAAGGAGTTTTGAATTGACCCAAGTGACCAGCTAGTGGATTGTCATGGAAGTAATGAAGAAAGTTCTGAGTAAGTTCTTCGGGTACCACAAGCTGATACTTATTCCCTTCACCTTTTAGGGGAACTTTTCTGTACCAAATACCCTGAATATTCTCAAAGGTAATGGCTTGATCTTTGGCAGCACAGCGTGATGGAGTGGAGGCTAACTGGAGTAAAGCTTTATCATCTTGTTGAGCTTTTTGCATTTCATCAAGACTGGTGGGTAAATGTGATGCAGATGTTGAAGTGATGGAAAGACAAGGGCTAGGTGCTGATGAATCACCAGCTCTCGACAGAGCGTCAGGTACCAAGTTTACACACCCTTTACGCTACAAGTAAACACGACAACAAATTTCTGATCAGTATGACAATGGCAACTTTAGACACCTTTGCTGTGAAACTGGCATCTTGATACACAATGATTAGTTCAGATTGCTATAAAAATACAAAGTGCACAACTTCTTGAGGTGATGCTGAATCTCAGAAAATTGGAATAGATCCATCTTTTAATCCTAGTTTCTTTGCAAATCCTGCATCCTAGGGACATACCATATTATATATATATATATATATATATATATATATATATATATATATATATATATATATATATATATATATATATATATATATATTTAAGAATGACCTAAGGTAAATAAGCATTAACAATTTTCATTAATAAATCAGCAATGATGACCTCAGTTAAATATTAATGATAGGTATAAATGAATCAGTGATGATGACCTGAGGTCAACATATTACAGTTTTTTTCTGATAGCTTAAGCACATTTTTTGTAACTATTGGCTATTTTTGCAAAACTCTACACATCAACAAGAAAACCCTTCACCAAATCTGCAAAACATTTTAATTCTCTTGCAAAAGCTAATAAACCTTGCTAAACTCTTCAAACCTTGGTAAAAATTGTATTTTTGTATCAAATATTTAACACAAGCCATCACATTAATTAAGCACACAACGGACCAACTACACTCTGATAGAATGAATAAAAACTACATCTGGCTTTTGCTTTGAAAACAGCTCTTCAACTGATTTGTCTTTAAAAAGGAGTTTGCCACCTATGTAGAAGCTTTAAAAATAATGAAGAGTGAGAAGACTAAACAATTGTATAATTTGTTTCAAGAATATGGTTTTATTTAACCCCTTACAGAGTTTCTATTGATGTCTGCGCGGAATGTTGTTCTTTTTTTGTTAAGTTATTTTATATATATATTTTGTTGTTTGTTAGTTTATTTGTATGTTTGTTTGTTTGTTTGTTTTTTGTGTGTAATTTCATGACTTTATATTTGATTCACTGTATGACATGTCTCAGTCAGTGTGTGCAAGATTATGTTTGGATTAAGTTTGTAAAAATTGTTATGTTTTTGAAAGGCAAATAAATAAATAATATAAAAAAAAAACATCTGGCTTTTGCCTTCTCTGAGCACAAGTTAGGCTATGTCAGTTTAAGGTCATACCTTTCTCATAGTTCTGTAAACATACAGGGATGCAAACTTCAAGTTCTGCTGTTTATTTACACACATCAATATAAATGAGAAAATTTCAAAACCGTTAACACGGATGTCATTCAAGCAGTCCAAAATCCATTGTTTTAGTTATGGTTAACAAACAGAAACCATCTATTTCTAACCATTAGAAACTACCAACATCAGTATGAAATCACTGAACCAGTGGTTTGACACACCTTCACACAAATCTTCAATTAGCAATCAGTCCGCAAACCTTATAAGAACAGTGGAAGGTCTGTGTTGTTCTGTGCCAGCATGGATGGAGGAAGTCAATAGTGGCTATGTCTTATACTCACAATAGATTTGACTGTATTTTGGTTTACATGTGATTTCTCTAATATTTACTGTATTTTATTACTTTTGTCTGTTAGAAAAAAATGTCATGAATTCAATATAAATTTACTGTAATCAAAACATTTCTTATTCTGGATCCAATTCTTTGCAAAAAAGGCCAATTTGACAGCCCAAATAGAAAGACAACAAATCGTCACCTTGGAATTATAAGGTTCTATCTGCGTTCTGAATGATTTTGAGATATTGAGCTTCAAAGTATTTGCATTCCATAGCAAAAAGTATGTGTGTGACATTTGTTTTTTTTACTGTAAATAAAAAGTCTTAAATTGCAAACAACTTATTAAAAAACATCACATAATGTAAATAAGTTGTCATTTAATAAAAATATGTCAATAACTCAATTTTGACAAAAATGTCAGATTGAACCTTATAATTCTAAGGTGACAAAATGGCATTGGCAATAGGCTAAAATGGCAAGCAATGGTGATTCACAGTTCTGTATTTTGTTGTCCATTGTGTAGTGATTGATTAAAAGAGCTCATATACTTGTTTGCAAGTTGTGTTGTTTGAAGGTAAAACTAGCTTTTGTTGCATATTTTAAATGTTTTGACACGGTATGTGCATTTTGCAAGCAAAATATGTAATTTTGACCAAGAGCGCCGCTGTATAGGCCTGTGTGTTACTACATACTAACTCATCACACAGGTAAACACCTGTCACACATAAATGCAATTTAGAAATCAGAGCTCATCTCATATTTTCCTTTTCTCAATCCTATTGAGGAATGTTTTTCTGCCTGGGGATGGAAAGTGTATGACCGAAAGCCACATTTTTTTTTTTTTTTTTACTGTAACTATTCTGTAAATACTTCTGTTGATGGTATACGTATGTAGACCACGTTATGTGCAACTTTGTGTTGGTTGGGATGAACACTGTGTACACTGTTTTTTGTGGGAAAAAAATACAGTAAAATATATTTGGTACAATGTATTTGTAATGTAATGTAATGTGTATTTATATAGCGCATTTATTGTGTATGGCCATACACCCAAAGGGCTTCACAATCACGAGGGGGGTCTCTTCACACCACCACCAGTGTGCAGTGTGCGCTCACCACACACCAGCTATTGGTGGAGTGAAGAGACAGTGACTACGTTTACATGGATATCAGTAATCAAATTATTTGCTTTAATCTAATTAAGAGAATAATAAGACTAAGGTGTTTACATGAGTTGCTTTTTGGATGTTCCTTTCATGATCGCGTTTTACATGTTATAGCACATAATTCAATTAACGTCATTGCGTCACCGCGCTATGCGCATTTCTTCCGGAGTTCCATGTAATTTCGAATGTTTCATTTTTAATTTGTCGACTTTAACTGCAGTTTGCCACTTTCACTTTCATTCAGGGACTTTTTATGTGCATCCTTCGTGACAAACGAGATATTGGATGCAACTATGAACTGCTGGAAGTGTTGTTTTAATGGAAGTTCATACCGCATGCTGAATGTAAGAAAAAACATCTCCGCATTTCACGATGCAGGATACTGTGGCTGCACTGACTCGGTAGGTACAGAGAGTGTCAAACAGCCGTGCTTGTGTGTGTGTGTGTGTGTGTGTGTGTGTGTGTGTGTGTGCTACCCTGTCGCAAAAGCGGCTTAAATTCCTACATGACAGTAATAGTTCTATTAAGGTGTTTACATGTCTGTAGGCTACTGCACTTCAATAATGCGACGAAAATCGGCATACTCCACATGTCTTAATTCGATTTCCCTTTAGTTCGATTATGACCTTAATCTGATTAAATTAATCAAAAATGGCTGTTTACATGGTAGACTCTTAATCAGAGTATTGTCTTAATCGCATTAAAATCGAATTATTGGTGTCCATGTAAACGTAGTCAGTGATAGAGCCCAGTGGCGCCTGCAGCCATACGGCTGTACGCACTGTGCGTACCTACCATGAGAGGGCGCGAATTAATGCCGTTTTTAATTAATTAATTTTTATTATTTTTATTATTTTTTTATTTTTTACATAATTTAAATTGATTATTAAACTGTGTACATTATGAATTATGATATAATGACAAGGCTAGAGAGAATGAGAATAAATAAAGGCGTGCGTTTGTGTGTTTTAAAGTGTATGTAGCCTACTTGCATGGTGGGGGATGGGTAAAAAGAAATCTATTGGCTTTAGTTTTGTTGGCGGTTTTTCCGCCCACTAAAAATTACAATTCAGATAGCTATTGTTTAAAACGAGGCTCGAAATGAGTAAACGCTCTCTAAAACAGCTGAACTTAATTGAGACATTTGCCAAAAGGCCTAAAAATAATGAGACAAATATTTATCCTCCACACGGGGTGGAGACCGCAGTCTCATCAGCACCTGAGCCGGTGGAACTTCAGGCCCAGCCTTCATCGGACGATCCAGCAGCCAGCTGCTCGGCCTCCTCACATGGAACTGCTACTTATGAAACCGCTACTCGCATGGAACCTCCTGTTTGTTCTGCCAGCCCAGAGGTACCTGCTTCTTGCTGCCCGGTTACAACAATAAAAAACGTAGCAGATATTGGCACATTTAAAGCAGATGAGCTTAAATCGGCTGCTGACTGCGTTAAACTCGCTGCACTGCAAAGTAGATTCAAACCACCCAGAGACTGGGTCGCTCCGTCAAGATCCATTTTTGGAAAACACAGGAAAATCCCTGATGAGTTTTTTAACGAAACTTTATATCCAACCCTGAGATACAGCATATCACAGGATGGTCTGTTTTGTGTGGCCTGCGTACTTTTCTCCTCTGGCGAGATGACTCTCCGAACAAAGCCACTAAGTGACTGGAGTAACGTGAAAAAAAATGTCATGAAGCACCTGTCCACTCCAGCACATCGGAGCGCTCAGTTACGTGCAGCAGATTTCTTAAGTGTGTGTACAGGAAAGACGCAATCAGTTTGTACAGCTTTAGATCGTTCCCACCAAGAAACAACAGAACGCAACAAGCACGGTGTAAAAGCAATAATTGATTTAATTGCGGTTTGCAGACAGCAAAATGTACCTCTCAGAGGTCATACAGAAGAACGGAGCAATTTCCATGCCTTTCTTAAATTCCGTGCAGACGGTGATGCAACTTTAAAACAGTATTTGCTGCTTGCACCTTCAAACGCAAATTACTGTGGGCATCAAATACAAAACGAAATTATTGAGTTGTGTGGGAAACAAATTCAGAACACAATAATTGAGAAATGCAAACAAGCTCAGTGGTTCGCTCTGCTGTCGGATGAAACGGCTGACATCAGCAATTCAGAACAAATTTCGTTGCTAGTCCGCTATGTGGATTGTGACTCTGGCAACTTCTCCGTTCGAGAGGACTTTTTGTGCTTCGTTTCCACTGCTGATACTACAGGCGAGACGCTAACAAAATCACTGCTGGAGAAGCTACAAGAAATGAAGTTACAACCTTGCAATATGGTGGGACAGGGGTATGATGGAGCTGGGAACGTAAGTGGCAAGGTGCGAGGTGTTCAAGCCCGCATTAAACAGCTGTATCCGGCTGCCACTTACGTGCATTGCAGAAACCATGCGCTTAATTTGGCAATAGTGCACTCAACACGCATCCCTTTGGTTCGAAATACATTGAATGCTGTACAAGACATCGTATCTTTCATAACAGCTTCACCAAAACGGCTGCAAACCTTTTTAGGAGAAAGCAGCACAAAACAGCATTTAAAAAAGTTTTCAGACACGCGCTGGTCTCAGCACGATGTGTGCATTAGTACTGTCATCCAAAACTACCAGCACATCTATGTGACAATGGATCAACTGAAGACTGAGGGGGACCCCAGGACCTGCAACGCAGCGATGTCTCTAAACAGAACAATGGAGTCGTTCGATTTCATTATCAGCATTATTGTGATTCAGGGATTACTGCAATATCTGACACCTCTTAGCAACAGTTTGCAAAATCCAACTTGTGATCTACCGAGTGCTGCTAGTAAGGCGAGTGCGTTAGTGACGCTGCTTCAAAATAAAAGGGATGATGCAACGTTCCGAAAAATGTGGGATCAAAGTTGTGAGCTGGCTGCTAAACTTCACATCAATCCCTCGATCCCTCGCATAGTAACAATTCAGACAATGCGGTCAAACACACCAGCAGCATCACCAGATGAATACTGGCGACGCAATCTGTTTCTTCCCTTCATAGATCACCTCGCATCTGAAGTGAAAGACCGAGTTTGCCTGGCACTCCCACGATTGAAAGGCCAGTATTTGCTGCCGGACAAACTATCTGAATTATCCGAAACAATGTGGCACGAGATCAAAAATGAGTACGAAACACTGATGCCCAATCTGGATAGTGCTGATGTTGAACTGGAGCTGTGGAGGCAATTTAATGATACAACACGCAGCAGCAGTGACATGTGTGAGGTTTTAAAGAACACGGCGGAATTTTTCCCAAATTTGCATTGTATACTGAAAGTCCTCCTAACTATGCCAGTGTCCACGGCCTCTGCAGAGCGGTCTTTCAGTGCATTGAGGCGCCTGAAAACTTTTTTACGCAACACGATGACAGACCAAAGGCTCACTGGACTTGCCCTTATGAACATTCATCCTGAAATTAAAATCAACAATGAGGAAGTGCTTAAACAGTTCGATATAACCGGGCGGAGGAGGTTAAACTTCAAATAGGTAAGAAAGGTTTTGTCATATTTTATTTAGCTGTCCGTGAGTATTTTTTTTCACACAATCCAAATTTATTTTGTATTTTTATTATTTTTTGGGGGTGGGGGGGGGGGGCTGTGCGTACTTTGCAATAAAATCCTGCAGGCGCCACTGATAGAGCCAATTCGGTGGATGGGGAAGATTAGGAGACCATGATCGTAAGGGCCAATTGAGGGACTTTGGCCAGGACACCTGGGTTACACTCCTACTCTTTACGAGAAGTGCCATGGGATTTTTAATGACCACAGAGAGTCAGGACCTCGGTTTAACGTCTCATCCGAAAGACGGCGCCCACTGACAGTGTAGTGTCCCCTTCACTTTTACCTGGGCATTGGGACTCACACAGACCACAGGTTGAACGCCCCCTGCTGGCCTCTCTAACACCACTTCCAACAGCAACCTAGTTTTCCCATGTGGTCTCCCATCCAGGTACTGACCAGGCTCAGCCCTGCTTAGCTTCAGTGAGTAAACGGTCTTGGGCTGCAGGGTGATATGGCTGTGGCCATATTTGTGTGTTTTGTATAAAAATAGTATTCTGAAATATTTTACAATACACTTATGTAGGCCTATGTACTGTCTGTAGTAACACTGAACAAGACAGGCTTACAGTAAGTCATTATGATGAATGGAGAAGAAGTGATCATAGTGTTTTACATTAGGCACATCAGTGTTCAACTGTTCTTATAAATGTCTATTCATGTGATGGTTTGTGTGTGTCATTTGAAAACAAAATACCATTTTGAGAAGAAATTACACTATTTTGAATGCAAAGTTTGATTTTGCAGGAGAATTGAAGGGTTTTGCCCAATGTGTGTGTGTTTTGTGATTTGTGTGTAGAGTTCTGACAATATGAGACATGCTTTCAGAAAATGTGTGTAAACAATTGGGAAAAACTGTAATATCATTATTTTGTTTACCTTTAGGTCATCATCGCTGATTTATTAATATGTTGACCTCAGGTCATCATCGCTGGTTTATTAATATTATTAATATGTTGACCTCAGGTCATCATCGCTGATTTATTAATACAATTATTATGTTTACCTTTAGGGCATCATCGCTGATTTATTAATATTAAATCAGTGATTATGACCTGAGGTCAACATATTAATGATGTTAATAAATCAGCAATGATGACCTGAAGGTAAACATAATAATTATATTAATAAATCAGCGATGATGACCTGAGATCAACATATTAATAAATCAGCGATGATGACCTAAAGGTAAACTTAATAATGATATTATTAAATCAGCGATGATGACCTGAGGTTAACATATTAATGATACTATTAAATCAGCGATGATGACCTGAGGTCAACATATTAATGGTATTAATAAATCAGCGATGATGACATGAGGTCAACATATTAATATAAATAAATCAGCGGTGATGACCTGAGGTCAACATATTAATGATATTATTAAATCAGCAATGATGACCTGAGGTCAACATATACGTTATTAATAAATCAGCGATGATGACCAGAGGTAAAGATGATAATGATATGTATTATTAAATCAGCGACGATGACCTTAAGTAACGTTAAATATAATAATGATACATTATTAATGGATCAGCGATGATGACCTGAGGTCAACATATTCATATCTAACAGAATAAATAATCTGATTAAATCGACTCAACCTGGATTTTACAGTGACTCACAGTACGTTAGTGTCTCCAATACTCTCTTTTGTTTAAACAAGTGCTGTTTGTTTTGCATTTCAGCCATTTGTCTTTGAATGAAACTGAAATTGACGCAACAGAAATTGGCAGTGGCATAACATAACGTAAACATAACGGCTAAAACAGACGTCACGTATTAGACAAATTAGTGGTTGCTTTAAGCTAGAAAAAGACCAAGTTTGATCGCGTTTGATAGCTAGGCACACTATTAAAAAAATTTAATTTGTTATCTTGTTTTAATTTGAACCAGAAAGTACATTAGAGCACATCAATCTACACAGCAAAATCCTCAGAGTAAAATTTACTCAGTTCAGAGAACATTTGGTCCCTCTCTAAATTGAGTAAAATTTACTCAACAGCAGAGTTAAAGATAATGAGACAATACTGATGGGGTTAATTAAGTGATGATTGAGCACTGATGATGAACACCTGCTGTTAACAAGCAGAAACAGAAGAGAAACAGCAGTGGCTTCGCTTGTTGCTTACCTGTTTGACGTTATTTCTGTCAGATGTTCACAAAAGTCCATAAGAGATTTATTGAGAATTAACTATTTTAGTTAGTTACATTTTACAAAAAAAAAACATGTTTTTTCCCCCCATGTCACCATGGTGGAGAAAAGTGGTTGATTTATTTGGGCTCTTTGATTCGATTTCTATTGTTGGTTGTTCTTTGCTTGCTATAACAAGTGTAAAGAGAGCAAATATGATCAGGTTGACTGATACTGTATTGATTCTTAATAAGAGTTACAGTATAAGAGGTTATGTTTGACTTTGCAAATGATGTATAATTGATGGTTTATTATATAGGAATCAAAATTCAGTGTTTTTCAAGAGAATGAACCTTAGCTATGGTTTTATACTTTTTTTTTTAAAAAACACATTAACCATCTCAATCACTTTAGAGACGCAAACATCAATAATCAGCGTATCTATCTCAACAGTGGTTAGAGATTTTTTTTTTTTTTATGGCTGCAGTGTATGCAATCATACAACATTCATCCATAGTTCCCAGCATGCACTGTAGAGGGAAAAAAATAAAAAACTCACCATAGATGGGAAGCATACGCTGATTCTTTATGTCTGTGTGTTGTTAGTGTTTCAGATGTTCAATGTGTTTTATGATCTGATAAAGTATTGCTGAGTTCTATTTTCTTGATACAGTGCTACGTTTGTGATAAAACACTATTCAAACTTAATATGGCACGTAGGCGTTGCTAGGCCTATTTTACGGGGGCTATAGCCCCCCTATATTTCTACTCAGCCCCCCTAAAACTTTTGCGATTAGCTTGTAACAGAATGAAATGTCTGTCACTTGTTTTTTTTTGTTATCCATGGAATAATGAAAATAAAAATGCTGTTCTAATGGAACTACGTGGCACTAGAGGGCGCTAGTCAGACAACTTGAATGTATAATAGGTGAAGAGAGGAATGAAGAAGAGATTCAGTCTTGGTAGAGGGAACACATGGTCCCTTGCAGCTACTTAAAACTGTTTGTGAAGTCCTAGTTGGGAAACCTTGTGTTTTAAGCTCAGCCTGTGAGTATGTTTGAATCCTTTCTTCTTTCAATACGTTTGAAATTCTTATGTTTGTTTTCGATGTTTTTTTTTTTTCTTTTGTTAGAAGGACTTCCTTATTGTCTTGGTAATTGAATGTTGGGAAATTGTATTGGTATGCTGTCTGAATAAGATTGGGTGTTTTTGGATATCATCATGAAGTTTCATTCATCCATTATCTGCAAGTCTGCAAAAGTAGACCAACATATTTCAACGCACTCAATGTTTTTTAACTCCGAATAATTGACCAGTTTCTTTCTGATGCTTGACTTAAGGAAAGGACCATCATCCAACAGATAAGACATTTTTTTTTGTTGTTGTTTGTTTTGTTTAGAGAGAAGTTTCAAGGATATTGGAGGTTTCTTAACTTTATTTTGGGTACAATATTAAGAAATATCTAAGAAATAAAATACATATGCATAGAACAAATAATTGCTGGTATTGGTATTTCACTTTAAATCCTAGTGGGTAACCCTTTTAACATGTATACTTTAAATAAAATTATGAAAAGTTACATAATGGCGCCCGAACAGGGACCACTAAGTGATTATAATACAGATTAAAAAAGTGATTTCACAGCAAATGTTATTTATTAAATTAGAAACAAATCAAACCCATTAATTTAAAATGGATGGGGATGAGATCGCACCCATTGCGGATTTCTCTAGCGATGCATTCATTCAGATGAGGGATCCTGTGAATGATATGATTGATACATTTAGCGGACTTTATATTGACTCAGAAGAAGAGAAAGAAATGGTGACAGTACAAGGGATGTTACCTGTCCAGTCATATGATTTGACTGCACTTCCACCACCACCTCCATTGCTAGAATTCGATGAGGAGCACATTCACTTAAATGGAACTGCAACAACGCAACGTTTAACTAACATTGAAGAACACCTCAGCGATATTGAGCATCGGGTGAGTGATTTTGTGATTAAAGACACTGTAAAAGATATGATGAAACAACTAGAGGATAAAATTACCTATCGAATGCAGAGGGAAATTGATCGAATAAAAGTAGAAATGGAGAGTAAGTTAACAGACTTGGGTCAGAGCATGGTTGATTGTTTGAAACGAAGAGATAAACAAATAGATCAGAGGATTCAAGATCTGAAACCACTTTCATCTACCCCCTTTTCAATAAAGAGGTCCAGTCATCATAAAACGGCACAAACTGTGGATAGCCAGATTCAAGATCCTCCTCCTAGTCAACAATACCTATCTCTTCCTACCATACCAGCAACATACAACCCACCGATTAAGTTAGAGTTCCCCAGCTTTATCAATGCAAGTCTGGATGATCCAGTTGTTTTTATTGAGAGGGTTGAGGAGTATCTTAATCTTCGGCCTCTGTCTAACAAAGAGTTGCTGGCATCACTTTCTGTGGCATTGAAAGGGACTGCGAAAGACTGGTGAAGTGCTGAGCGGAAAAACATAGATGCATGGAAAGCCTTCAAGGAGAAGTTTTTGTTTGCATTTTTGAATGAGGATTTTAAAGAAGTGGCTGCACAGAGACTTGTAAGTAGGAGACAACAAAACAAAGAAAGTATTCGGGATTTTGCATATCACTATAGAGCCCTTTGTATGAGAAACAAGCCGGACATGAATGAAGAAGAAATTGTGCATGCTATTCTCAGAAATTGCAACCCGAGATTGGCTAGTTTGTTAAGGAGCTCTGCTAAAACAGTGGATGAATTGGTTCGTTTGGGGACACAGATTGAAAAGGATTGGATGGGAGCTAAAAATCACTGGAGTCTGGTTAACAGTGAGGAGCAGAATAGGAAGTCAACTGTGCCGATGTCAAGAAGAACTCAAGATAACCAATTAATGCTGCTGGACCACCTAAACTCTAAAAAGGAGTATCAAAATCTTCAATTGCCTCTGACCATCAATCACACTTGCATCAATGCCATAATTGATACTGGTAGTACTTTTTCACTTGTCCAATATAAGATCTGGAAGAAACTTACGAAAAAAGGTGATGATCAACTTTCTACAAGTAAGCAGAGCTTTATTTTAGCAAATGGACAGTCCCAAAAAGCTATCGGACAGGTGAGATGGATGTGTGAACTGAAGGAGGAAAAATATGAAGTGGATTTTTTTGTGATGGAAGATAAGGATTTAGCAGTATCAGTAATCCTGGGCCTTGATTTTTTGCAAAAAACTAAGATGGTTTTGGATTTTAGCACTTTGCACTTTCATCTACCTGATGTTGCACAAAAGAAATGCACGTTCCCTTTTTACTCTCATGATAGACCAGCCACCAACCAATTTTACATGGCTATACCGGATGCGGATACATCTCCTATTATTTGTGAAGTGGACCATCATCTTATAGTGGAAGCTGCTATGCATGCTGAAACAACACCGGAGATACAAGCACAGCTTGAAGATCTGATGTTGCAATGGCCAACGGTATGCACACAGAACCTAGGCAGATCTAACATTATACGACATCAGATCATCACAACTGACCAGCAACCGGTAAGAAAAAAGCCATACAAGGTCTCCATCTATAAAAATGATTTCATTGAAGGGCAAGTGAAAGAACTGCTAGAGAAGAAAATCATCCAGCCTTCCACTTCTCCATGGGCATCACCAGTAGTAGTGGTAGATAAGAAAGATGGGAATATGAGACTATGCATAGATTACAGAGGATTGAATGCAAAGACTCACCTAGATGCCTATCCAATGCCACAAATTGTTGATATCCTGGAATCAATGAGAGGAGCCAAGGTGTTTAGTACGTTAGACCTCAAAAGTGGGTATTGGCAAATGGAGATGGAACAGTCCAGTATTGAAAAAACAGCGTTTTGTACAGCTTCAGGGTTATATGAATTTTTGTGTCTTCCCTTCGGACTTAAAAACTCAGCGGCATCTTTTCAAAGACTTATGGAACAGGTGCTAAGAGAGCACAAAAACAAATTCTGCCTGGTCTACATTGACGATATTGTAATTTACTCCTCCTCTATTTCAGCCCATATTGAACATCTCCAGAAAGTGTTCGCTTGTCTTCAGAAAGCTGGTTTGTCTCTTAATCTGAAGAAATGCAAATTCATGAAGCCGTCACTGACATTTCTAGGCCACGTTATCTCTCCAGATGGAGTAAAGACAGATCCGGAGAAGATATCGGCTGTCCAGTCATTCCCAGTACCTACATCACTCAAGGAGGTCCAAAGATTTCTGGGTCTTGCAGGCTGGTATCACAGGTTTATTAAGAATTTTTCTGAGAAAGCTGCTCCACTTCACACTCTAAAGAAAAAAGGGGTGAAATGGATCTGGTCTGAAGAATGTCAACAAGCCTTTGAGATGATCAAACAAGATCTCATCAGTGCTCCGGTTTTAATCTCACCTGATTTTAACCGTGCTTTCAAAGTCCAGACAGATGCCAGTGAGTATGGTTTGGGGGCGGTTTTAACACAAGAAGATGAAGGACAAGAACGTGTGGTGGCATATGCATCCCGGCTTTTGCGGGGGGCAGAAAAAGCATATTCCACATCAGAAAAGGAGTGTCTGGCAGTGGTATGGGCTGTTGAAAAATGGCGTCATTACCTGGAAGGTAAACCTTTTGAGGTGGTAACCGACCATGCTGCTTTGGTCTGGGCATTTCAACATCCAAAGCCATCCTCCAGGTTAGTAAGGTGGACAATACGGCTCCAGGGATTTCATTTCACTGTACGTTATCGTAAAGGACAGTGTAATGTGGTTCCTGATGCCCTGTCGAGACAATGTCACACAGAACCCAGTTTTCTCTTTTTAAACACAGCACCTGCCTATGATTTACCAGTTGATCTTGAACAAATCAGCCAAGCTCAGAATGATGACAAAGAGATCCAGGAGTTGTTATCCAGCAATCAGCAAAGAAAAAGTGACGATGCAATGCGTGTTCACTATGTGTGTAAAAATGGAGTGGTGTTCAGAAGTGTCCCAGAAGGAAAGAAAGGACAAAAACTGCAAATCATAATTCCGGCTGTTTTTAGAAAGACGTTCTTATCTTATGCACACGACAATCCTCTGAGTGGCCATTTAGGAAGGTTTAAGACCCTGATGAGACTGCTTGATTTTGTGTATTGGCCTAGCATTAGAATGGACGTCTGGCAGTATTGTAAAGTATGTACTGTATGTCAACAATACAAACCACCTACCACTAAAACTGCAGGTATGCTGCAGAGTGTACCAGTAGTGGAGCCCGGGTACATGATGGGAATTGACATAATGGGTCCTTTCCCTAGAAGTTCCAAGCAACATGAGTACTTGTTAGTAGTTGTGGACTATTTTTCGAAATGGGTGGAGATGTTTCCACTGAGAGCCGCGAAAGCTCCTACCATTGCTCGAATTCTCATTGAGGAAATTTTCACTCGGTGGGGGACACCCTCTTACCTTGTGTCTGACCGTGGAAAGCAGTTCACGTCGAATCTTATTACCAAAATCTGTCAACAATGGAAAGTCATTCAAAAATTAACGACGGCCTATCACCCACAAACTAACTTAACAGAAAGGATCAATAGAAATCTCAAAACAATGCTGGCATCCTATGTTCAAGAGAACCACAGAAACTGGGATCAGTGGATTCCTGAATTTCGTTTCGCATTGAATTCAGCTTGGCAAGAAAGCACAGGATATTCCCCGGCGGAAATCGCTCTCGGAAGGAAATTAAAAGGACCTTTAGAACGAGCAGTCCAATATCCTTCTGATCCGGACCATCCGAGTTATAGTACGTTGGAACGGCATTCTCAGATAATGGACCTGGTTAAAGCTAACGTGGAGAAAGCACAACACCACCAAAGACGGTATTACAACCAGCGCAGAAGGAATCAAGAGTTCTGTGCAGGAGATGTGGTATGGGTGCGATCTCATCCATTATCCAAGGCCGATGATGCTTTCATGGCCAAATTATCTCCTAGATGGAAAGGGCCTGCAAAAGTAATAAAAAAATTAGGACCTGTCAATTATCGTGTCTCTTTTATGTCTGATCCTACGGTCACCGATACATATCATGTACAGAACTTGAAAATTTGCCACGGATGTGACAAATTTTTAAACACAGGAGGGGGTAATATGTAACAGAATGAAATGTCTGTCACTTGTTTTTTTTTTGTTATCCATGGAATAATGAAAATAAAAATGCTGTTCTAATGGAACTACGTGGCACTAGAGGGCGCTAGTCAGACAACTTGAATGTATAATAGGTGAAGAGAGGAATGAAGAAGAGATTCAGTCTTGGTAGAGGGAACACATGGTCCCTTGCAGCTACTTAAAACTGTTTGTGAAGTCCTAGTTGGGAAACCTTGTGTTTTAAGCTCAGCCTGTGAGTAAGTTTGAATCCTTTCTTCTTTCAATACGTTTGAAATTCTTATGTTTGTTTTCGATGTTTTTTTTTTTTCTTTTGTTAGAAGGACTTCCTTATTGTCTTGGTAATTGAATGTTGGGAAATTGTATTGGTATGCTGTCTGAATAAGATTGGGTGTTTTGGATATCATCATGAAGTTTCATTCATCCATTATCTGCAAGTCTGCAAAAGTAGACCAACATATTTCAACGCACTCAATGTTTTTTAACTCCGAATAATTGACCAGTTTCTTTCTGATGCTTGACTTAAGGAAAGGACCATCATCCAACAGATAAGACATTTTTTTTTGTTGTTGTTTGTTTTGTTTAGAGAGAAGTTTCAAGGATATTGGGGGTTTCTTAACTTTATTTTGGGTACAATATTAAGAAATATCTAAGAAATAAAATACATATGCATAGAACAAATAATTGCTGGTATTGGTATTTCACTTTAAATCCTAGTGGGTAACCCTTTTAACATGTATACTTTAAATAAAATTATGAAAAGTTACAAGCTCATAAACTGTACACTAAATTATCGCCTCAGTCCTTTAAATTTGATAAGAAAACGGTGGCAGAATTCGGCTCCTCCCAGTATTTTGTTTTACATTTGATCAGCAAACCACAGCCGTGGACAGCGAGAGAACGAGGTGTGTGTTTATTGATAAATTATTATAATATCTGCTTATTTGCAGCTCTTTGATATAGATAACCTTGTATCACCTGTATCCCAATGTCACGAAGGAGTAGTCAGGTTTTCTCGGCGTTCACCTCATCATCACAACAGTTTCCTCCAGCGAAAAAAGTAAAGTAAAGTAAAAGTTTCGCTATTTTTCTTTCAAAATGAACTTCCAATATAAAAAACACTTTACAGTTCCTGTGGCATTAACTATACCATGCAGTCTTGCACAGAAAGGATTAAACACAGTGACAGAACCACTTAGAGATTGTACTCGTTTTAACTGTCACTGACAGAGAGAAACATCAAGTGTTGTCTAGTATTAAAAAAAATATTATTTATTTTTTATTATCATTCAGATCGTGAAATATGTGAATTAGCCTGTAAGTTTAAATATATATGCTTATGTATGTCATTTAATTAGAAAAGTGGCAGTTTATTTATTTAATACATGGAAACAAAAAAATGCACTTGAATATAGAAAGTGGTTTTTACTACAGTAAATAAGGGGGTTGAGCCTATTTGGATTATTCAGAACTAAAATGGTTATGGCTGTCTATGTAATACAGTGGAATACTAGTATACAACCCAAAATAAACAAACATATTTATGTATATTACTATTAAATTACTACTTATAAATGCAATATTAGGCTTTATATATATATATATATATATATATATATATATATATATATATATATATATATATATATATATATATATATATATATATATATATATATGTATTCATTCATTCATTCATTCATTTTCTTGTCGGCTTAGTCCCTTTATTAATCTGGGGTCCTCACAGCAGAATGAACCGCCAACTTATCCAGCATGATTTTACACAGCGGATGCCCTTCCAGCCATAACCCATCTCTGGGAAACATCCACATACGCATTCACACTCATACACTACGGACAATTTAGCCTACCCAATTCACCTATACCACATGTCTTTGGACTGTGGGGGAAACCAGAGCACCCGGAGGAAACCCACGCAAACGCAGGGAGAACATGCAAACTCCACACAGAAACGCCAACTGACCCAGCCGAGGTTCGAACCTGCGACCACTGCATCGCCCTATATATATATATATATATATATATATATATATATATATATTTTTTTTTTTACCTTAAAAGGAGCTGAGCCCCTCTAAAATGAAAATCGTAAAATCACCCCTGATATGGCAATACAAATTTTGCTGATTTGACCAGTGACTAAATCACCACAGAATCATTTATCCAGAGCACAATTACTCTCTTTATACAACATTTGCCACAATACACTATTTGGCAAACAAAGAGAAACTAACATTAGTAATCGAGTCAGAGCCCAAGAAAAGCAACTACTGCTCTCCTCAATGGTGACAGCTTACAAAAAGTACTGTTTTTTTATTGTTATTGTAAAAAATTACTTATAGTTAGTTCTTAATATTATCACTATATGGAATTTTGTAGAGTCTGGCATAAATAAGACCAAACAGGTTGTTAATAAGTAAAGCTGCTGTTTGTGGAGTTACTTAATGATGCTCAGCTGAAATTTTAAGAGGCTCAAGGTGTTTTATTTCAGTTTATTTCATCTACGACTGTGACTGAAGTCAGTTGTAGTTTTGTTTTTCTCCTGTTTCTTGTTTATTTATTAACAGCAGGTGTTCATTATCAGTGCTCAATCATTGCTTAATTAATCCCTTCATTGTCTCATTAGCTTTAATTCTGCTGAGTAAATTTAACTCAATTTAGAGAGGGACCAAATGTTCTCTGAACTGAGTAAATTTTACTCTGAGGATTTTGCTGTGCAGGTTCCTACCATGGACCCACAGCTCCATGCTTGCACCACATGGCCCCCCAGTGCAACTGGAAGCATCTGTCGAAACGATGACATGCCTTGACACTTGTTATAGAGGCACACAGGCCTGTAGAAATGACAGTCACCCGGTGCGTGCTCGTGTGCCATGCGTGTCTTGGGACCCGATCGTGAAGCCAATGCTGAAGCAGTCTCATATGGAGCACCAAAGCGGAAAGACAGCGGCTGCAGATGCCATATGCTCCAGGAGCCTCTGAAATAATATCAGTGGGACCACAGTTTCTCTTTTGAACTCTCTCAGACAGGTCAGCATCAGCTGGGCGCGCTCTCGGGGGAGGTGCGCCATCATGGGGATCGAATCCAGCTCCAACCCAAGAAAAGAGATGCTCTGCATGGGGGTGCGCTTGCTCTTTTCACGGTTGACCTGAAGCCCCAATAGGTTGAGGTGCCGAAGTACCTTATCGCATAATCAATTGATCCCATGAGCGCTAAATCAGCCAGTCGAGATAATTGAGTATGCGGCTGCCCGCGGGCCGAAGACAGAGAGAGCCTGAAGGGGAGAAATTGTACTGCCAGGCTCGACCTTCAAATGCAAATCGCAGAAACTGACGATGACATGGAAGTCTGAAGACATGAAGTACGCGTTTCTGCATAAGCATTCTGAACGGTAGCTTGAGAAGACAGTGATTCAAAACGCGCTGATCTAGGATTGGCCGTAGCCCACCACTCTTTTTGGGTACGATGAAGTATGGCCTGTAAAACCCGCTCTCCATCTCGGCTGGAGGGACCGGCTCGATTGCATCCTTCGCCAGGAGGACAGCAATCTCTTCTTGCAAGACAGGGGCGGACACAGGGCTGGCCCTGGTGAAATACACACCCTTGAACTTGGGGAGCCGTTGCGCGAATTGAATCGCATAGCCGAGTCTGATCGTGCGTATGAGCCACCGTGACGGGCTGGCTCGCACTAACCAGGCAGGCAGAGCCCTCGCTAATGGCTTCATTGCTATGATCGCTGATGTACCAGCAGTGGGGCAGCGCGGAGTGGGGGGCTGATCCGGGGAGCGCTGGGGTCCCGCTGAAGAGCCTCGCACCCAGGCTCAGAAGGAGGGGCTGGAAGTGTGAGAAAAGGGAGACT
Source organism: Danio kyathit (assembly GCA_903798195.1). Taxonomy (NCBI): domain Eukaryota; kingdom Metazoa; phylum Chordata; class Actinopteri; order Cypriniformes; family Danionidae; genus Danio; species Danio kyathit. Next base: position 38,139,239 of record LR812540.1, read on the forward strand.
GTCCACCCACACCTCACGAGCCACTGGCAAAGTACACCGATCCTGCGAGCTGGAAGGCATAGCGTCACAGACTGTCAATGTTCGGTAAAGGGAAAAATGCTCTGTATTTGAGGGTTTGATGGCGTTTTTAAATGCCGTTGGATGAAGAGCCCGGCCCCCCACCGGGCAGAGATCAAGTTCCCTCTTCTCCAGATGGCCCGTCTCAGGGACGTTTCGCGGTCCGTTTACCGGATTTAGCGACGCCCTGGTGCGGGGAGCACTGGTTTCCTGCGAGGTGCTCGACGCTGCCGCTTGGCCAGAGGCGCAGGCGGGGGTAGGGCAGCTCTCGCAGGCTAAGGTAAACTAAGGTCTAAGGTCTGGTAAACGGACTGCGAAGCGTCCCTGAGACTGGCCATCTGGAGAAGAGGGAACTTGATCTTTGCCCTCGGCAAGGAGCAGTGGCTGGTTCAGCGGGGGGGAGCGGCTTACGTTCCGCCAATAGATTCTGCTCATGCTTTAGCCTGGAATATGGGCAAGTTAAGAAAGCAGATTTTGTCAACTTTGCGCATATCTTATACCAGGTTTAGCCAGAGGTGGCACTCCTGGACCACTCATGTGGCCATCGTCCTTCCCAGGGCACACGCAGCGGACTTGTGGTCCATAGAGCAAAGTCGATGCGGGGCTCGTGTGACAAGTCTGGGTCGGAACCACCCTCGTGCAGCTTGGCCAGCGCCTGTGCTTGGTAGAACTGGTAGGTGGCCATAACATGCAGGGCGGAAGCAGCCTGGCTGTGTGGACTCTGGCTCAGAGGGAGGCAGATAATCTACATGCCTTAGACGTGAGACGAGGCTGACTCCGCCAGGAATAGCCCGCAAGGGCACCCTCAATCTGGGGAATCGACTTGTACCCCCTGGCTGCTCCGCCATCAAGGGTGGTGGGGACGAAGGCGCACTCAGATCGGGCAGAGAATGGTGCCCTCCAAGACGGCGTGAGCCCACTGTGCACTTCCAGGAAGAAAGGGACAGGAGGCTTAGAAGGTCTTGCCTTCTTTACATTCTCGACATAACACACCCATCTAGTCGGTCTGGCCATGGGGCTGGGGGATAAACCATCTCTAGGCCCACGGCCGAAGCAGCCCGGGAAAGCACGTTTATCATATCTGTTTCTAGATCCGACTCCAATGACAGCCTCCGATGCAGAGAAGGACATCAAGTGAGAGGGTGACATCCGAGGACGTCTCTCTCACTCGAAGCTTGGATGGAGCACGTGGAGGAGCGAGAGGTCCGCAAGCTGAGGGCGGTTGCTTTTACTCCCACTGTAACCCTCAGATCTGCCCGAGTGCCAACCGCAGAGCGGGGAGAGGAAACTGGTGGGTGGCTCTTTGCAAGAGCGAGCCGCAATCTTAACTGCGCAACAGTCATGCCACCGAAGTCGATGGCATGCACTGCCCGCGAGCACCACATAAACATGCTGGACCCCCAGACATGAAACGCAGTGCCTCGTGCCCATCATCCGGTGACAGGAAACCACTGCATCCAGAAACGCAGTCGGAGCAACGTCTTGAAAAAGACCAGGAGAAGCAGCCTGCTTTCTCGTTCTTTCTCTCTCTCTCTCTCTGACGTAACAGTCAGAGAAAACCCTCATCGACTCTCTCAGAAGCTTTGTGAAAGGATCTGAAGCGAAAAGGATGCCTCAACTTGGCACGCTCTGCGCTTATATTCCAAATTGATTGTAAGTAGCACCAGCTGTGCATGCTGACGCTGCCAACTCATTGGCATTTCATTGGCCCGTTTATATACTCTTTCAGATGATTGGATTCAGATGAAATCCCCCATAGTGGTGTAAGAAATCAATCTACGTTAAAAGATCAATTTAGGAATTATCAGCTCAGATCAATGACTCGGATCCTGAAGATTCGAATCATTGATTCGACTCAATTGAGTCGGATTGAATCAGATCAAAGATTCAAACTGTGTATGTCCCGCAAATAGAGACATCCCATTTATTAATTCTCGTTTATATTATTTCCGTGGGCCACCGGTCATAACATAACAGAATAGGGTTACTTTTCAGCAAGGTAACACACGATCTACAGCGTGAGGCAGGAGACTTACAAAGCACATAAACGAGAAACTCAGTTCTTTCAAATGAAAACAAAGGTTTATTGAGCTACACTATTCGATACACGAGGCTAACTACGTAATAATCAAAAACAACAAATAAACAACAAACAAATGCACACACACGTTCACACACACACACGGACAGTTCGGAGGATTGCAAAATGAATTGAACCAACAGTCCAGCCGATCTAGTATTTGCTACTAGATCTTAGAATCACCTGAGAAACCACGAAAGCAGAGATTTGACTCGTCTTTAGCCTGCTTAAAGCATATGCACCAGATCAGAAAGAGACACAATTGTCGTGTACTTGCGAGTTTGTTGAAGTCTTCGGGTTGGTTTGAAGAAACACGTGGCGCTGCTGATAGGTTGATTCTCTGTGACGTCTCCGGGATTCCACTCCGTCGACTGGGGGGTGACGCTGTTGCCGTGGGTGACCGGGAAAACGGACTCTGTTGAGAGTCAGTTCAGCGGAAGTTTCAGCGGAGTGAAACTTAACAGGTTTTGGAGGAAAAGTTTGTGATGTTGGCCTAACCGCGTGGTGGCGATTAGGGGCGGAGAAGCATCAGCGGGCGTCTGCCAGCTAATGCTAAAAGGCTGCGCGCTTGGTTTGACGTTGCAAGGAGGTTTTATAGGCTGGCTCTGAGCCATCCCTCTTGATACTGTCGTCCAATAAACGGCAAGATGAAGGGCGGGGCCACGCCCCGTCCCAGCGCAGGCAGGTTTAATAATTAGCCCACTGCAAGAGACTTAACGTGATAAAATCTCTGGTAAGATTGTAACTATCTGACATCAAATGTTACAATATGGTTCGGATTACAAAATTCTCATTTACAGCAAAGTATTGCAAATAGAAAATCATTTTGTTCAACACTAAACATGAGGCATATCACACATACAGATAATTTTCACCCTGTTATGATGGTGAAATCACACATTATGAACCTGGTTGGTTGAAATAAACACAGCACATCAATACTTATAAATGTCATTCAAAATATAAAATTTTGCCTTGGTTATAACATATATACGAATCGTTTTCCTCAAGTCTCCTTCATTTCCTTTGTCTCTGAATTCTGTCCATCTCGTGGTCGACGCATGGCCGTCCACATGAGGGTCATCCAAGAGTCTCGTGATGAAGAGAATTTGAAGGGCGTCTTTGTCTAGTTGGGTAACGATTAACCAAAATTGTGGCCACATCTGTCCAACTTAGGCTAGGATGGTGGGGGTGAAGAGAGTTAATAACTTGCTCCCCTCTTATCCTACTGTTAGAAGCCCTGGAGCGAGTAAAGCCAGATGCGCTCAACATTCCAAAGCCGGATTCGAACTGGTTTTGACCGGCGAGTCTCTACAGTGGAAGTTTCCACATAGCACTGAAGTTCCCCTCCCGAAGGGGAACCACTGGATCCCAGCTCCTGCGAAGCTTTTAACACACGTGGTTTGTCTTGGAAATTGTTCAATCTTAACAGGATGGGACATGGTCCTTGTGTAGCGGGGGGTTTTGGAGCGAGGGACCGGTGCGTCTTTCTAACTTTATATGGACCTCTTTTGACGTGATGGCGAGGGTTTCAGGAAGCCATGACTCGAAAAATCGCGTAGGATTTTCACCTTATATGCCCTCAGGTAATCCGACTATTCGGATACACAATACACAATTTACATAAACTGTAACTGTATAGCGTAAACATCTTAAAGCACTTATAATAATAAAAATAGATAAAATTATCAAGAAAAGCATTACATTAGTATACATGCTTTAGTTTAAACACTAGGGGGGGACTTAAATTCATTAAATCTGGTCATTTTATCATCTATGAGTTTATAGATATTAACTGTAATCTCCGCAACCGTCTCCGACAGTGGGTTAGTGGATCAGCTTGTGTTAGCGTCATCAGGATGTTCGTCAGCCTCTTCACGGTAAACTGTGTTTTTTTTTTACGTGCCATATTTTCTGATTCCTCAGAAAGTATTCATCTATGCTCATAATGTAGAATGCTAAGTCTGCGCGTGTAAAAATGTAACCTACTGAAAGCTTTAAAATAAAATATGACAATGTGACACTCCCGCTTAACTACACACAGCTTTCCTTCAAGCCGCCCATCTTGGAACCTCTAGTTTGACATTTTTGTAAGAAATGCACTGCAAAGGAAACTTTTGAGGGCTTTACTTTCTCATTTAGATACTTCGGGGTTGGTTTGGATAAAGTGTGTCTTTACTTGGTAAAAGTTTAAACTTGCATGTCAAATGCTTGCTCTGTGTTTGTTTCGTTTGTCAACTGACCAAACCAGTGGAACATTTGCATCAGACCACACTTGTCTCACCACAGAGAAATAGAGCACAAGTTACAGCTATTAATCTGCAAGAAATAAACAATGAATATGCAAGCAAAAAAGTAAATATACTGTACAATGTTTATTAGGTTTTGATCATTATTTAACATGCAAAAGATAAAAGAGCACATTTTCACAAGAGACTCTAAACACCAAGAAACCACAATTTACATAAACTCTAACTGCTATAGCATGAACATCTTACAGCACTTATAATAATAACAATAGATGAAATGATCAAGAAAAGCATTACATTAGTATATATGCTTTTGTTTAAACACTATGGGGGGAGGGGGGGTTAAGTACATTAAGTACATTTTGACCTGTATGAGCGATTTTGCTTTTTTATTGACACAGTTAAGAGAAACATTAAAAAAATATAAGTAAAACTTATGCAGTTTATGTTGAATGTACTATAATGAATAAAGCTTCATACTGCTTTTATTGGCTGAAGAAGGCAGTAAGTGGTCTGATCCGGACAAGGCCTGTTTCTTCTGCAGTGCTTGGGGAATTCAATTTCAGCATACTGAGTAAGACAGATATTACTAATTAATAGAAATAAACACTTAGTAACACAATGCTGAAGAATTAAGAACTAACAGTGTGATCAGGACACCCAAAAGAAGTGTTTGGGACATGCATACTCCTGAATAATGAGAATTAAGTTTACATTTTAGCAGTAATTACAGAGTAATTAAAAGAGGATTATTAACCCCTTAGCATGACTGGATTTCCGGTAACTAACTGTTAAGTGTGCCATGGGCAGAATGCTGAAAAGCTACGTGGTTAAAGATATTTAGTGTAAACTTTTCGCTGAATTGAATATTTTTGTAATAGTGTTTTTTTCTATTATTTTATACTTGCATATAAAACATGCAACAGTATTTGAAATTTAGCTAACCAGAAATCAAATAAAAATATCAGTATTAAATATCATTACACTCAAAACATCGTTATACTTAAAAAATGTACTCACTTTCAACTTTTATGAGTTGCTTTCTTCTGTTGTACAACAAAGAATATATTTTGGAGAAAGCTGAAAACCATTAACTTCCATACTATAAAACAAATACTATAGAAGTTAATGGTTACAGGTTTCCAGCTTTCTTCAAAATATATTCTTTATTGTTCAACAGAAAAATAAAATTCAAACTGGTTTTGAACAAGTGAAAAGAGAGTGAATGACATATTTCCATTGTGAAGGTGAACTAAATTCCAAGTATAACCAGGAGAGATTAAAACCTTATTTGAATTAAACAAAAAATAAATATTTAAATTATTTATGAAAGAAGAATTTTACCTGCGTATCATTTATGTTTTGAGCTGGAGAGGAGCTTTGAGGTTTTTCTGTAGTATTTTTAAACCTTCTCTTTGGGTTAAGGCAGATCTTCACCAGACCTGAAACCACAGAAAATTAAACACCTATAACTCTTTCTGGCAATTAATTAATGACAACTGCATATTATATATGTGTAGATCTATTATTTCTCTTCTCACTCTTCGCAGTTTAATTTTCAAACAAACAAATAAACAGCACACCTATTACAGCGACGATCAACAGCACATTCAGCAGGGCAGATGTGATGGTCAGAGTTTTCCATGGTGTCTGATGAGCTTTATGTGATTCTGTCTGATTCCTGTTGACCAAGTCTGATACATTTTTTATTTTATCAGTCTTCATTTAATTCAGTCTTTCACAGAACAATAAAACTGCCAGAACTTTTGCTCTTCATGTATACTGCTTTTTACATGAAAAACAATGGTTTAAATATACAACTGTAATGTGAAAACATCTCACCAGTGATGTAGATCTTGGTGCCGTTGCTGAATTTTAGTGGTTCACTGGTTTTGACACAATAATAAACTGCTAATTCATCAGAGCTGATATTTCTGATAAACAGATGGCTGTTAGCTTTCACTGAGTATTTGTGTTTGAAGATGCTGTTTTCATGTTTTCCTCCTTCATATGTGTTACTGTAAGTGCGTATGATCAACACTGGAGGATCTGGAGATTTCTGTCTGTACCAGTAAATCTCCTTTATATCAAGATCACAGGTTATATTCACATCAGCTCCTAAAGTTATTGCTATGTTTGTTAGACTCTCTTTGCCTTCAAACAAAATTAACAGACCTGTGAGAAAAATAAAACACATTAAGACATAAATCTAAACTAATCCTATTTAATCAATTGTGAAGTGATAAACTCACAGATGTGGAGCTGTATAATCTTCATCTTCTGATTCAAAAGATTTTCTCTATACTGTGATCATTCAAACATCTCTTACTGAGAGCGGAAACTTAAAAAAAAACCCTCAACCAATCATACAAGAGAGGAAGTCAGAGCTGGGCTTTCTGAAAAATGTTGCTTATTGTTTTTACAACATCAAAAATATATCAATAGCAACAATATATCACGTTAAAGTATAATGTATGCAAGTATTTGGACTATAAATATGACAAAGTTACAAATCCACTTCTCCATTTTTTAATTAGACATTCTCTTCATTTTATTTCAAATAGTGAAAGAACTTTGACAAGGACATAATAATTAATAAATACAGTGTACTATATGAAAGGTTTATCAAATTGTATTGCATAAGTTTAATAAAAATGTAGTAATAAATTATTAAAATAAATTATTGTTGTTTTTAGTTAAAACAACATTAATTGTCTCTTGTAAATTATTTCATAAAGCACATATCAGAAGAATCACAATGTGCCATGTTGTGATAAATGTGTACCAGTGTGTGATGTGAAGGCCATTTCTGCAGGTTGTTGGTAATGTGAGTATGGCAAGCTTAGCGTTACTATCACAACAGATGCAGCCTACATAAAAATAACCTAGGAACTCACTTACAACCATTAGTACATTTATTAACATTTGAATCAAAATCAAGCACTTATGAGGATCATTTGTTTAAGATTATGCATTTATTAATAAGAAAGCCAGGATCAACCTGAAACAACATTTGTCCAAAGCATATATATAATTCACTGCATCTGTAACAATGAAAACAGATGAAAATAAAACAAACAGTAACAATAAATCCTGAAAAATCCTATTAAAGGTCCCAATATACTCATTGTAAAGTTTTATTCTTTTTTTTCTATCAGGGCTTTAACAGTTTAAAATGATTCTGACCTGAAGCAACATTTAGATAAAATGTAACTATGGGGTATAAAATAAAATAAACATGAAAAAAGATAAAGCCTTTAAATAAAATAGACACAAAACAAAAACGACAGCTGTGAGAAAGCAGCAGGTAGAAGGCATCTGATCATAGCAAGATTTACATGTTTATAAGCTACCTAATTATGCACTTTAGTATGACATGTTTTTTATATATTCTGTAATACTTCATTTAAAAGATTTTTGAAGCATTACACTTAAAGAAAGTGTCTCTGCTGTTTTAAATTAGAAATGCTCTTCAGTATCTAATGTAAAACAGCTCTTTATGTATTCAGAACTAGTGTATTTAAGTGAATTATTCCATAAAATCCCCATCAAATCAGACCTTATTGTCCAGCCAGAACTCAAACCAGCTACTTTCTAGCAGTGAGGCAACTTTAACCAATTAGCCACTATATATTATATTCATACTATATATATATCCAAATAAGCATGCCTGCAACCAAATTTTAATGCTGTGAGTATTGTTTGGTGATCAGTGTTTACATATTGAATAAAAAAAATAAAAAATCTAAATTGAATCTGTTCATCAGAAGTGACTGTGTGCCTTCAGAATTGTCTGGAACAACATGAAAGAGTCATTGATAATATAATTACTCTAACACTTTTAGCTGTCTTAACTATATTTGTGCAGTACATACATTATTTCTTCATGTTAATAGATACTTCAGAGCAAAGGAATGAATGGTTTGTCCTTCTTGTGGTAAACATGTAGCCATAAAATACTTATGCTACTTCTTATTGAAATAATTTTAAGCCAGTATAGTTATCACAAGAAAAACAGGCCATTCTTTCCTTTACTTTCCTTTTATAAAAATCTAATAAAATATTTAGAAGAGAAAAGTGACATTTTGCAGATCGGGTAAAAACAACTGTCACTAAACAAATAAGAAAGGCACAGTGTGCAACATTTCAGCAATACAGCAAATTTCTCCAAACAAGTGCAAACTGGAAGAAAAAAAATCCTCAATTGTTACTTTAACCTAGTGCAAAAAAGAAGGAAAAAAGAACTGTCATCAGGAAAGCTAAAATCCGCTCTGGTTGTGCTTTCATTGAAGAATTTCTTGCATCAGTCTTTTGGGTTTGGAATAGACACTGTTGGTTTGATTTCTGTAATTAAAAAAAGAAAAGGAAAAAAAAACATACATTAAATTTAATATATTATGATGTAATAAATGCAGTACAGTTACTTACACATACCTCTAACTTTAAGTGTCACTTTGTGCTTCTTATCCACATCTATAATGTCACATGAGAACTGCCCTTGGTCACTGGGTTTCAGAGACGAAAGTCTGAGAGAGAAATTTCCACTTTTAGGCAGTGAGGATAGTAGCTCCATTCTATTTTTGAATATTTCATCCTGGTTTTGTTTTGAGGAAATTCCCTTTTCGATATCATAAACAATTTTGCTTTCATTAAATCTCCAAAACACATTAATTTCATCTGGCTGTAGTTCTCTTTCCTTGTATGAACATGGCAAGATGACAGATCCTCCAACAGCACCACTGACTTCAGTGTCCTGCAGAGAAACTGGGGACAAGAGTAACTGCTTTAGTGAGCATACAACAAACACACTACACAGGATATAAGGTTGGATGAATAGCCATGATAACTGAGGTCTGTGGAATACTAACCTCTGCCTATTAGATGTAGAAATAAATATACGATCCAGCATCTGCACAAACAAACAAAACAGTTAGCATTTGTCTGACATAGTTGAGCAATGGTTCTTGTTTTTCCAAAGCAGCATTCTCGTTTCACACAAATGTTGCTATGAAAAAAAAAATAAACCACTTGAAAATTCTTACATTTATTTACATTTATTAGGTATGTATTTAAGCTGCTAATGATGGTAATATTTATTTAATTCTCCAGAGATAACATTATTTCTAAATTTAAAATTAAAAAGTCATGTAGATCCAGTTTTTCCCCCTTACAAATTCCTCCATGTGAAAAGCAAATGTGCCATGGCGTGACACAACTGACTCTTAAAGGGAATGGGAGATCAGATTCTGATTGGTTTAATGCATGTTATGCTCAAAACACATCCATAACTACCAAATTAGACCATGTGCCAAGGCAAAGACCATATTTTTCAGTCCTTAAAGTCCATTCAGTCTATCAGTCAGGATATGACACTGACCTTACTGGACCTAGTGTATAAATGTAGGGGAGTAGTAATCATGCTGGGCTATTATTTGTAGATTTCTCTTCAGCATTCAACACAATTCGGCCAGACTTGTTGGTTCACAAGCTAAGGTCGAATTTTGGTGTGGATGTGCTTGGTTACTTGATTTTCTTACTAATAGGTAGGCCCTCACGGAATCTGCGCGCGCAGAATTCTGCAGATTTTCCGCAGATTTTTAGCCCGTCATTAATTCTGTTTATTTACTTGAGTAAATGTGTGTAAATCTAAATTTATTCAGTTTTTTAATTAATTACAGTAATATTATGGACTAATATGAAAATGTTCATCCGATTTATGTACAATGCAGTTTGTAAAGTAATATTTTCTGTCTTTTAGTAGCTATATTATATGAAAGACTTGCTTTGTTTACCAAATAGTGAAAAGTGAATCTAATTGGATTTGCATTTTAAACATTAAATAAAAGTTAAAAGGTATTATTTTTTATTTCACATATTAAGGTTTTAGTTATGATACTCCCAAAATAATTCCGCAGATTTTTACCATAATTCTCCACAGAAATAGCAAAAAACGTCCGCAGATTCCGTCTGGCCCTACTAATAGGTCTCAGAGAGTTAGGGTTAACAGTTCTGTCAAATCCGATGACTACATACACTGTAAAAAATTGCTGTTAAAAACCGGTCAGATTCTACAGTAAAATAATGTTTTTTCACTAAAACAGTCATATTCTGTTAAAAACAGTGCATTCTGGGTAATATTTTTGTTTTCGAGAAAGTAACCAACAGAAGAAAACTGTTGCTGCGTCCCAATCCGCATACTATCCGTCCTAAATAGTATGTGAAAGTAGAATTAGTATGTCCCAAATCGTAGTATGTTGAAAAGAGTATGCCAAAAACTCCCAGATGGTTTACTATTTCCGGTCAAAATTTTAAGTGTAGAAGCGTCCATACTCAAACTGATAGGCATACAACATGAATAAATTCAAGTAAAATAAAACACCTTCAGTCTCAGCAGAGGATCATTAAACAACTCCACAAACAACAGCAGACACACTTATTACTGACTGCTTTGACTTCCATACCATTCTTATTGAGAACCAACAGAAATTTAGGTGTTTTTTTTTGTGTCACCGTAATGGAGTGAGGGGCTGGTTTAGTTGGGCTCT
>LR812540.1:38150269-38222769 GCA_903798195.1 Danio kyathit
AGGCAAGCCGAACATTGAATCAATGTCGATTATTGGTTATAAGCGTCAGTATCAGTCGTCGATCAATTTCGACATTGAATCAACGTTCTTTATTTGGTCGGTACGTCGGACGGTTATTACATCGAAAATAAAACATTGATTCAATGTCGAAATGAAGTTGACTCTTCAACATATAGGCTACCCGACGCATCTGGTCGAAATCATAACATTGGTTCGATGTTGAAATGAAGTTGACTCTTCAACATATAGGCTACCCGACGCATCTGGTCGAAATCATAACATTGGTTCGATGTGAAACTTGATTGGATCACTCGGAGTCGGTTCTTCTGCGCGAGTACAGCGTGAGGCGCAGGTGCAGCTCATCATTTGAATCAATCAACTAACAAACAGAAGGCAGCAGACGGAACTGTAATCTGAGGTAAGTACGGTGTATTCCGACGTTTCAAATGTTTTATTGTCGTTTTCCCAAGAACTTATGTCAAAATGTAACTTTTTAGATGTGGTAAATTAACACTTTACCACTTCCTATACGTTTTTTAGTAAGCCCATGTCGCCCTGTGCGTACCCAGGCTATAACTGCAGCTGATCTATAAAGGTAACGTTAAGGGTAACGAAAAGCCTGTTTTGGTTATTTAATTTCGATTTCAACACGATTAACTTCACTTTATGACTTCAATGCTTTTTAACCTGTGTAAAATATAAGATGATCTGTCAAATCGATTTGGAATGAGCATAAAACACATATGTAAGTTAATGTTGCTCTAGCTAACGTATAGGCTAAGTTATGAGAAACGGTTCGCAAATAACATTACGCATCATCGAGCTAACGTTAAACGAGATTTTCAACACGTTATTACGCTAGCGAAGTGAATCGCTGTCAGTTTACTGTTTTGTTGCTCTATTTTTTTCTACATTTAGTGACGAACTCTTCGCCAGAGACGGTCCACAGCATTGAATGGGTAAAAGCTTATAGAGGTAAAGTTGGTTTATATTCGCACATTCGTTCATTTAGAAGTCTCTATATTGTTTACCATGTTACTTTGAATATTCGATCGAAATTAGCATGCAAGTGTGACTTCAAAACCACATAAACACTGTTTAGTTGACTTGTAAACAATGTTGTACTTTGATAGTCATTTGCTGCTAATATGATTCCTCCCTATTTAGAATTTGCAAAGAATACTTTTTCTGACATTATATTATTAAGGAGAATGTCTGAATATCCGAATATAAACCAACTTTACCTCAATGGTTCACAAACCATGCTTGTCTGTTTTTTTTTCTGATTGTAGTGCTATGTTCTGGTGTGCATTTTTTTATTTTCCTGTTATTAAAATTTATTTTGTCTACATGCTTTTCTCTTGAGGTAACTGCAGTTTACTTGTACAAGTATCTAAAACAAATGTTTGTAAACGCATTTATTTTGAAAAATATTTAATATCATTAAGCTTTTTAGAATTTCACAAGAAATGAAATCCAAGATCATTTAATTTCTAACAAAATACCATGTAACTTAATATTCTGCGTTAGGAGTCAAAAATTGTGGCAATTTTATGGTACAATACTGTGGGTTGAACTGAAAATTTACCTTGGAATTGTACTTTGTAATAGTAGATACTGTACCTGGTGAGATTTTCCTACTGAGTAACATGTTTTTTTTCTTACAATTTTTTTTAATGGCAGTTTCTCTGAAATCTCCAGTTGAAGACATCAAGATCTGTAACCTGTGCCTGGACAGACGTCTATTCCAGTTCTGCCTACACCACACTAATCTCTCTGCCTATGTATGGATCACTGACTATTATGTTCTCTGAAGGTATTACTGGAGCGAAAGAACAGCGCCCATGACTGAAGTTTCTGTTAGTGACCAGTATATTTGAAGTCTGAGAAAGTTTTTTTTTTTTTTAACAAGTTGCAAATGTTTTTTTTTTCCTCTCCTCACACAAAGAGACCAAACGACTGGTTGTGCCTATAGTACAGTGTACTGACAATCTTTAGCGTTTTTATGGTTGTATTAAATGCATCTTTATTGTTACAAAAATCTTAAGTAATTGTCACAACACAATGCACATTTGAGTTTAATGAGAAGGAGAATTACCCAACAGGGCTCAACACTTTAAAAAAAAAAATATATTTTTTTTTTACTGGCCTGGTGTGGAATTTAAATTTGAAATTAGGATGGAGAGCAGGAGTAAAAAACTGAATAGGAGACGTAAAGTCCGTTTTTTTAAAATTCATACCATATTACAAAGAAGAAATAAATAGAAATATTATGAAGAGGACCGTTTTTTACTGAAATAAAATGTATGCTCAGCTCTGACGAGACACAGTTTAAAGTAGTTTTGTTTTTTTTACATATAGATTTTCATTGCTTTAAAATATTTTAATGTTTTTATATTTACAGTTTGTATATAAAATGAACGCTTAGCTTATTGTTCGCAGTGATCGTTATAATAGGATCATGTGCATTGCATATGATTATTCAGTATACGTTACATTCTTTGGTCACAGCACTGTATTTTATTTATTGCATTTAGTCATTAAAACAATGATATTTTGAAAAAAAAAAAAAAAATTGTAATTAATAAACAAGCTTGCAATTCTTACCGTTTGTTGTAATATTTGAAGCTTGTTCTCAGACAAGTGTCTGGGTCACTAATATTTCGTATTTCAGGAAAATCCGAGATGGAATTCTAGTAAATGGTGGCACTGTAAGACGAATGGCTTCCCGATATTTTCACACAAAACCTAAAATAATTTGTTTTTATTTATTGACCTTGCTAATCCAGCAAGAATATTTTTTCTATGGTTGCATCTGAATTTTAGTTTCTGTGATTGTATCTTTCTAAATTCATTAAATTAAATGTTGTTCTTTAAAACAGTTTAATAAACATTGTGATTGAAAACCTGTGTTTTGAACCCTAATAGTTAATTTTGTTATTATGCACATCTGAAATAAAATGCATTTTTACTCTAATGAAAAATACATGTTGAAATAGAACACAAATAGACAAATGTATTTAATATTCTACAGTTTTACTTTTTGAGTAAATGGTTTTGACTATTTTAGTCAGTAATTTAAAAATGTTTTCCTCTGTTTGTTTAAGTGTAGAAAGGTTTGAATGAATTCATGCTCTTAACCAGATATTCACAGCTGTGTGTTTGTATCAATAAAACAATATGACAGATTGTGGTGTGTTTTGTTATATATACAGAATAAAGTATATATGTATTCTTGTAAAAAAAAATGGTGATTAGGTCATATGGATGGTTTAATGTTGAAAATGTTGTTTAAAGTATTCATTTAAACGTTAAATCATTAGATAGATTTTATGTTGAATATGTGTGGATTCTATGTTGTTCCAATCGACTTAAATCAACATCGTTTCAACATTAGATGAGACACACAATTAGGAGGTCGATTATATGTTGAATATGTGTGGATTCCACGTTGTTCCAATCGATTATAAATCAACAATCATTTCAACATCAGATAGACAAACCAATTAGGTCGATTATATGTTGAAAATGTGTGGATTCTACGTTGTTCCAATTAACTATAAATCAACATCATTTCAACGTCAGGTGGACAAACCAATTAGGTTGATTACATGTTGAAAATGTGTGGATTCTATAACGTCGCTGCGATAGACTGAATATCAACATCGAATTCAAACGTTGGGTAAGTAACCAATTGTGTCGATTTCAGGTTAGATTTGAATGGAGTGCCTGACGTCGTTTCAACATTACCCCGATGAGCAAAACGATGTTGAATCGATGTCAAAAGAAACGTTGATTTTCGGTTGAAATGATGTCATTTTGCTATCTGGGGAGTGTTTAGTTGAGTAACTAAAAAAAGGTTACTTTTACTGCTTCCTCGAGAGTTAAACAGTTGAGTTTTACTATTTCCTATTTTTACTATAATCCATTCAGCTGATCTCCCAGTCTGGTAGAAGAAGAGTCAAGCTTTAAATACTCTTTAAAAATTCTTTGGTCATTTTTGAGCTTGATGCTAATGATCTAATCCAATTCAATGATCTATGCTAAGCTAAGCTAAAAGTGCTCCAGCCAAACCCGGAGATTGGCTAAATGGAATCAGAAATGGTAAAAAAACTCAACTGTTCAACTCTAGAAGGAGTTGTAAAATGAGTTCCTCCTGCAAAATGGCTTTATTTTAAACCTTTTGTACCTATATACAGTAGATGGCTGTGCAAGAAAATTCTAGTAGATCCTAGTAGCAGCCCATCTGACCTCAGCAACTGTACCACATTCAAAGTCACTTAAATCACTTTATTTTCCATTCTGCTTGATTTTAACAACAGCAGATCTTCTTGACCACTTCTAGACACTTAAACACACAGACTGCCAGGTGATTGGCTGATTAGATAGTTGAGCTAATGGCCAGTTGAAGAGATAGATCGATTTCTCTCCAGCACTGGGAACGTGATGACTGACAGATGGTCTCGTCACTGACCTGACAGACTCAGGCTTAAATCCGTAGTGTTTGATGGTAAAAGGTGTTTGACAGACAGCGGGCGGTCAGTGTGACAGACCAAATCCTGCTTGACATCTGCCATTTCTGTAGTGTCGCCCTCTCTCTTTCTACCTCCGCCATTAATGCTTTCACTACATTGCATATTCAATTGAACTCAATTATCCCGACCAGCAGAGGAGTAATTCCTGGAATAGACCTGTTCACCAGTCGCAGGTCTCCTTCTCACAAACAGGAAGTTGTGTAAGCGTTTAGGTAACATTTGGCTTGGCATGTGCTTGGTTGGCGTTGTGAACTGAGAACGAATATAAAAAGAAGGAAAAGGCTGAGCGGGTTATTGCAGACAAGAAGTATAGTTTTGTATTTTAAAATTTGTTTTTATTTTGATACTATTATACAATTTGCTGTTCATTTAATTTAGCTTTAATTTGTTTCATTAATGTTTTGCTTTAGTTTTTATTTTGTAAACACTTTACTGTTTAGTTTTTATATTTTTAGTTTTAGTGAATTTAGTTTTGCAGATTTTGCGCTAAGAAAACGTCTAGTGAAAACAGAAAACGTCTACTGTCAACTAGTGTTTGCTACCCAGACTTATTCTGATTACATACCCCTATGTACATTTCTAGAGAGAGCAAAATATGTCTAGGAAGCTTTTTTTTTTGCAGTTTTTGTTTTCACGAAACCACCAGAGGCCGCTGTCGACTGACTGACTGACAAAACTGTCTGATCCTCGCTGTTGCGGACAACTGCGATCTGCATCTCAAGTCCACCAACGTACATGTCGAGCTACCAGACAAACTGGTAACAGCAGAAAAGCGTCCATATGGAGGTAAGCGGTCATCTGGTAAGCAAGAAACGAAACGGTGTCATACCACCCCCTAGTGTTTCTTTTAAAGATGAAATGCAGCCATAAATTGCTCTGGCTACATAATTCTCAATCTCCAGAAATTTATATAGGGCTACATTTTCAGAATGAGCCTATGTTGAGTGTTTGTCTGTAAAAGCTCCATCTACAGGTACTTCTCTAAACAGCCACGCATCAGATTTTCATAAATTCTGAAAACGATTATGTATTTTTGATAATTATTATTTCATTTCAGTTCATTTTTTTCAATGACTGTTAGTTTTATCTAGTTTTAGTTTTCATTTATTGCAAATTTAAATTTTATTTCAGTTAACGAAAGTATTATTTGATCAATATTTTTAGTGTTCGTTTGCTAAAATAACTTTGGCTCCGACACTTTGACCCATTGAATTCAGACTCTATTTATAAAACCTTGAAACCTTGTTTTTGACTCTGTCTGCCCTCCAAGTGAAGAGACGAAGTTAGCGGCAGACAGTGACGGTGACATTTCGAAAAGGTTTAATCGTTAGACGTTAGTTATTGGATGAAATGGTAAGTAGCTGGATGTTCGCCCAGCTGCGATCTGGGCGGCTGTCCAGAGAGTCAGATAAGACTTTAATCTTCACAGTCACTTCCATTCACATTTACTGTGCCTCCTTGATATGATTTAGAAGAAAGCCACCTACAGTTCATATGCAGTGACACATGCATTAAATCCAATACAATAAAGTACTATTTCTATAAATTATGAAAATGAATTCAATTATTTTTATTATGTTTTACTACTGAAGACTATTTTAATTAACTTTGATAAATGTGTAGTTGTAATATCATTATTAATAATATTAATAATTATTATTATCATTATCATTATTATTATCAGTTTCCCAGTACTGGGTTGCACCGGGAAGGGCATCCCCTGCGTAAAACGTATGCCGAAATAGTTGGCAGTTCATTCCACTGTGGCAACCTCTGATAAATAAGAGACTAAGCCAAAGGAAAATAAATGAATTAATTATTATTACTGAACCGTGTGAATATTTTTAATAACTGCAATAGTAGCATAAATATTTATATTAACGAAATTATATTTTTATTGTTGCTTTTGTTACTTTTACTACTACATAATGAATGAATAGTGTATTTATTATCATTATTATTATTAAATAATGACTATTTTTAAACAACTTCAATTGTGTGGTAGTTGCTCAAATAATTCTAATAACTAAATTATTACTATTACTTATTAATTATTACTATTATTACAAAGGAATGTGAATAATAACTTGACATAATAATAATAATAATAATAATAATAATAATAATAATGATATAATATTAGTAATAGCAGCACAAATAATATAATAACAATGATAATAGACTGACTTGTTTTTAATAACTTTGACGATATTGTATCACAAGTATTAATGTTAGTAATTAGATTATTATTATTATACAATTGGTTATATGATTGTAAATGAATACTGATTATTAATACTAATATTTTTATCAAATTGATATTTATAAAATTATTACTAAAAGAAAATGATTGTAAAAACTATTTGAATAACTTTGATATAATAATAAGCATCATCGTCATACATTAATGAATAGCATATTTATTATTATCATTACTAAAAATGTGACGTTATAATATATTATAACGTTATAAAGTATTATAATAGTATTGTTATAATTGTATTTTTAATTTAGAGTAGTAGTAATTCAAATATATTAATAAATAATTTATTATTGTTAACTTTTGTACTATTATTGTTGTTATTGTTACATCTACTAATATTACTAAGGAATGTGAGCGATTTTAATCACTTCAATGATATAGTAGTAGTAGTAGTAGCACAAATATTAATAATAATAATTTAAATATTTTTGAGGATATTGTAGTAACTGTAGTAGGATAAATATTAGTTTTAATAATAATAATAATATACAATTTGTAATTTGATTGTAACTGAAAAATTATTATAAATATGAACAATTTTATAATTCTGTATATATACACTGTAAAAAAAATGCAGGGTTTCACACAATTCGTTCATGTTGTCCCAACACAAATTCATTAAGTTAACTTAACACTTTTAACAAATTTATGTGGATTGAACATAAAAAATTAAGTTGTCCCAATGAAATCTCAAGAATTGTGTTGATTCAGTTTATTTTAAATAAGTAGTTTGAACAAGAATTTTTTTTTTGAGTGTATATACAGTACATATATATACATGATTAACACTTTTGATGAAAATGACTAAAACAAACAAACAAACAAATGCATACATTTTAGTTTGGCTATTAGATCCTTGTTTTTCAGTTCAAGGACTGAACCTGGAAGCAACGTCCTAATTGTCAGAGCTGATTATTGGGAAGGAAACAGTGTTTAAGGGGGGTTTGCACCATCCCGTCTTTACAGAGGCTTTAATTGGGCTGTAATCTCAAGAGTTTAGACCAGATTAACTAATCTAGAGCCATATACTGTAAAGTTGGAACAGCGGGGTCTGACATTGGCTCAGTCAGGCTATTTTTACCATCAGTCCTGATTAAAGGCCAACATTTATCCTAAAATCCCACTATAAAAGTTTAAGGACACACACGCCATTGTTTAAAAAAAAATAAAAAAATAAAAAATAAAAGTAAAGTTGAGGAAAAAAGTTCTAATATCAAGCTCTTGATAGAATGTGGTCAAAAAGCTATTTATTTAGCATATATAATATATTTGAAATAGCAATATATATATATATATATATATATATATATATATATATATATATATATATATATATATATATATATATATATATATATATATATATATATATGTGTGTGAAAAAAAAATATCAGCAAACAATTTTGAATTGGAAAAATAAAAAGAACAAACAAAAAATAAAACATGTTGCTGCCTTAAATGTTTACGTTTTATTATTATTATTATCATTATTATTATTTATTTTACTAGTCATTTCAATTTACAGTAAGTGTGCTAAAAAAAATAATGCAATCGAATATGGAAGAAAATGAAAAGCTAAACCTTGAGCTGTATTTTTTTTTTACAGGAGCACAAAAGGAAATGGCGAGGCCTGTTCCAGGTAGAGCAATAATCTCGTAATTTTCCTTACAAAATCCCTCTGTATCCTCAGAAATAATCTCCCAGTAAACAGCATTTGAATTAGTGAGAGAAAGAGAGGCATCAAGCAGCGGCCGCTTTAAATCCCATTCCCATCCCAACAACACCCATCTGCTCCTATCACAAATCCACACAACCTCATTCTAGTCCCAGTTTGTGCTGAAGCAACTCTTCCATGACAGGATTTATGTTGAATGATGATATTATTAGTTAACAGCTGACCAATTGTGTGATAAATTCACTAAATAGCTGAATTTATTTCGTTTATTTCACTTATGTTGCGATACTAAAATATTGTGAATTGCGAGATAAATTTCCTGTTAACTTAATATTATTATTCCATGATGAAATGAGATCTATGACAATTATGAGATCTAAACAGAAATATAATGAAACAAAGTCAGTATTTGGAAGATAAATGTTAAACTTCTGAGAAAAAAGTCAGAATTCTGAGAAACTGAAAAAACTGAAATGCAAACAGAAAAATGAATTTAAAAAAATCTGAAATGCAATGTGACGTCAAAATTCGGAGGAAAAAAATTCTGAAGTCTGAGAAAAAAGTTTAAATTCTGTGTGGAAAAAAATCTGAATTCTGAAAAACAATGTCAAAATTAGGAGATGTAGAGAGAAATATTTAGGGAAAATCTAAATTCTGAAGATAAATGTCAAAATTCTGAGGAAAACAAATATCAATTCTGAAGAAAAAAAGCCAAGGCAATGTTAACATTTTTAATGCATTGATTAGAAGTAAGAATTCTGAGGGTAAATGTCAAAATAAGAAACAAACCAAAAATGTCACGTGAAGTCAAAATCTCTGAGGGGAAATGTCCTTTATGTATACAATTTTTTGCCCAGTCTCTTTCTTATGGTGAAGTCATGAACACTCACCTTAACTGAGTAAAGTGAGGCTTGCAGTTCTTTGAATGTTGTTGATCTTTGGTCTTTTGTGATCTCTTCAATGAGTTGCACTCTTGGGGTAATTTTAGTCGGCCGGCCACTGTTCCATGATTTGCCATTTGTAGATGATGGCTCTCACTGTGGTTTGCTGCAGTCCCAAAGCTTTAGAAATGGCTTTAAAAACTTTTCCAGACTAGAAGATCTCAGCTGTTATGAACAATTCCATGCAAATGTCAACCTTGCCATGAAAAAAAAAAAAATTTCATCAAAATAGCAAAACCATTTCTACATTTTTTGTGTAAGCAAGTATTTTACAGTACTTAAAAATACTCAAAATGTCTCTGTCAATGTTTTCAAAGTATTATATTTGATTACCAAAGTCACACAAGTGGCAATTTCTCATCTGTCACATTCATAATGACAGATTTATTTCCTTATAAATGCAAAAATGTCAAATAAAGTCAAATCAATTATTTTTGTTCTATAGTAAGACACTTTTTAAAACATATGCTGGATAAATTGGTAGTTCATTCCACTGTGGTGACCCCTGACTAATAAAGGGACTAAGCCACATCAATATGTCACGTAAATAACGCTGGAATTGCTCTTTTCTTTCTCATTTGTTTTTGAATTTCTTTGGACCTCAATATGATGTCTAGATTTTGAGGATCTTTTGGTCTACTTCACTTTGTCAGACAGGTACTACTTAAGTTATTTCTTGAATGCGTACAAGTGTGAACAGTAATCAGGACTGAGTGTGGCCAGAGAAACTGAACCCAAGTGTGATAAACCAGAATTATGTTTTAAATATTATCTTTGAGGGCAGCGCAGTGGGTAGCATGTTCGCCTCACAGCAAGAAGGTTGCTGGTTCGAGCCTCTGCTGGGTCAGTTGGCGTTTCTGTGTGAAGTTTGCATGTTCTCCCCGTGTTTGCGTGGGTTTTCTCCGGGTGATCCGGTTTCCCCCACAAGTCCAAAGACATGCTGTACAGGTGAATTGGGTAGGCTAAATTGTCCATAGTGTATGTGTGTGAATGAGTTAGTATGGATGCTTCCCAGTGATGGGTTGCAGCTGGAAGGGCATCCGCTGCGTAAAACATATGCTGGATAAGTTGGCGGTTCATTCCGCTGTGGCGACCCCTGATTAATAAAGGGACTAAGCTGAAAAGAAAATGAATGAATGAATGAATAGTATCTTTGAATAATATTTAAATTTGTTTGATGATATGAATAAAATGTGACAAACGGAGGGCAATTTTTTTTCACACCACTGTATATGTAATTATTATTTTTGTATCTATTTATTTTCCTCAAGGTTAAAAATGTTTCAAAATTACTCTACTGACAGGCCTAGTGATTTTTTATTATTATTATTTTTTTCTCAAAACTGCTTTAGTCCTCAGGAAAAAACCCACAAACTGCTAGAAAATGTTTCCATTTAATACTTAAAAACTTAATTCTTCGCTGTCATGCATCCAATTAATACACACGTCTGAACGTGCAATTATTTTCCTTGGAAGTAAAAAGCACACGAAACACCAATCAGCATTGGCCATCAAACCTTTTTCCAGCAAAACGCTGAAAGCAGCGCAGCAGGGTTTTGATAATCCCTGTACATTGAGAGTGAACTTTAATTTTCTTTCTCTTCCCT
Source organism: Danio kyathit (assembly GCA_903798195.1). NCBI lineage: Eukaryota > Metazoa > Chordata > Actinopteri > Cypriniformes > Danionidae > Danio > Danio kyathit. Next base: position 38,161,291 of record LR812540.1, read on the forward strand.
TTTCATCGCTTGCCACTCCTAGGGTTTTCCATTAATGAAAAGCATTTAAGTAAATGCCAAGTACTGGATAAATAACATTTATGATGTTTGTTATTATTTTAGTAGGCAGTGAAGAGGAGTCCAGCTGAGCTCAGGCCAATGCATACAAACACCAGAGAAAATGGCCGACGCTTTGTTTCAGTTTCGTCATGTTCTATTTTGACTGTGGAAAATGACAGCTTTTAGGTCTTCTTTTCTCTTTAATGGAGCAAATAAGTGCACTATGAGCACTGCTTGAACTCACAGGAACACAAAGAGTGATGTTCAGTGAATATAATCTACAACCCTAAATCAGAAAATAGCTGGGACAGTATGGAAAATTCAAATAAATAAATAAAGTAGTTCCAAATTTACTTTGACTTGTGTTTCATTGCAGACAATATGAACACAAAATATTTGATGTTCTGTCTGGCCAACTTCATTTAATTTGTAATATACAACCTTTCCTGTCATTCTGACCTGAAACACATTCCAAAAAAGTTGAGACAGGAGCAGTTTAGGACTAGACATCAGGTAAATTGGTTAAATAATGATGTGATTTGAAACAGGTGATGTCAACAGGTAATTGTAATAATGATTTGGTACAAAAGCAGAATCAAAGAAAGGTCTAGTCCTTTAGGAGCAAAGATGGGCAGAGAATCGCCAGTTTATCAACAAATTCATGAGAAAATTATTAAAATGTTTAAAAACAATGTTCCTCAAAGTAAGATACGAAGACACTTGGATATTTCACCTTCAACAGTGCATAACATAATTAAAAGATTCAAGAAATCTGGAGGAATTTCAGTGCGTAAAGATCAAGGAGGCAAGCCTAAGCTGAACTACTGTGATCTTCGATCTCTCAGGCGGCACTGCATCAATAATCGTCATTCATCTATAAGTGATATCACCACATGGGCTCAGGACTACTTTGACAAATCTTTGTCAAGTACCACAATACATAGTTACATCCACAAATGCGAGTGAAATCTGTACTGTACCAAATGGAAGCCCTATGTTAACAGTGTCCAGAAGGGCAGTCGACTTCTCTGGGCTCCGAGACATCTGGGATCGACCATCACACCATGGAAACATGCACTGTGGTCAGATCAATCAGTATTTCAGGTATTTTTTTTGGGAGAAATACACGCCTTGTCCCCCGGGCCAAAAAGGGAAAACGAGACTATTACAAGCAACAAGTTCACTTTTTTATTTGCGTTTTCCATACTGTTCCAACTTTTTCCAATTTGGGGTTGTAAATAAATGTTAAAGTATGTTTGTTGTCAAAGTACACTTAAATAATACGCATTTAAGGAATGAACAATTGATGATGGACTGTTAAATTATTAGATATTAATGCATAACTGAGGTGGTGATACGGCCTTTACAAATCCATTATTTTCTAATGAATCAATATTCCAGTCAATTATTTAGCGTATACCATAGTTATTAAAGATTTTCGAAGTGCAGATTTTTATCCCTGCTGTTTTCATTCATTCCTTTGGCTCTACATATTCCTTTGAATGTGAACATCTGGCGCAATGGCTATTCTTTGATGGCTTATACCACGGTTACACTACTTTTTTGTGCTTAAATGGCTCCAGTTTCTTACGCATCTCATTTAAAACTTTCTGTTCAGTTTTGTGGGGATTTTTGACTGTTGTAGCTGTGAAATAACTGCAATCATTCAGCAATATCAACTGTAATACTGTCAATTCTGGAACTACTTTGGCTGTATGTTTAACTGAAAATAACACCATGTTCATTCATTCATTTACTTTTCAGCTTAGTCCCTTTATTAATCTGGGGTCGCCACAGCGGAATGATCCGCCAACTTATCCAGCATATGTTTTACGCAGCGGATGCCCTTCCAGCTGCAACCCATCTCTGGGAAACATCCATACACACTCATACACTACGGACAATTTAGCTTACCCAATTCACCTGTACTGCATGTCTTTGGACTGTGGGGGAAACCGGAGCACCATGAGGAAACCCACGCAGGGAGAACATGCAAACTCCATACAGAAACGGCTACTGACCCAGCCGAGGCTCGAACCAGCGACCTTCTTGCTGTGAGGCGACAGCACTACCTACTGCGCCGCCCCACGATGTTCATCTGCAGTATAAATCTTTTTAAATTGACATTATTGGAGAATTCAATGAAAGGCCATTATAAGAAGATAGCGAAGCACACTGAACTAATATACTGTAAAGCAGTGGTTTAGCATGCTTTTATGTCAATAACTCAGGAAGTTAAATCTTAAGTCCAAGTCCAATTTTAATGTGCAAGACATTTAAATATTTTCTTTAATGAAAGCTAGCACTTTCATTTATGTAGTGCAAACATAGAATGAACTAAACTAAATATGAAATCAACATGATTAATTTCTTGATTCTCTTTTTTTCTGTAAAATGTAATGTTTAGTTAGTATTATCATCATTAGTTTTGTTTTTAATCTGTGACGTCTTTTAAATATATATTTACAGCAGATATATATATATATATATATATATATATATATATATATATATATTATATATATATATATATATATATATATATATATATATGTGCACATGTTTAAGATTTTAGGTAATAACATCACCATGATGGTCAAAGTATAGTGTAAGTATAGCACCAGTATAGTGTAAAAGCATGTTTATTACTAAGAAAACTAAAACAAAATGATATTTTAATTGAACACATCACATAAGGTACACATACAGAACCGTCTATCTAGTATTGTGAAAAGGCAAAGCTGAAAATCTGTGGTTAAAGCGCCACCCATCGGTCAAAAGCTACTGGCGCACCAAATACCGCCGCCGCAGCCGTATGAACGGCGGCAAAGGGGACAAATTGAAGTAGTGACATCTGTATATACAGTCAGAATTATTAGCCCCCCCTTTGAATTATTTTGTTTCTTTTTTTTACATATTTCCCAAATTGTTTAACAGAGCAAGGAAATTTTCATAGTATGTCTGATAATATTTTTTCTTCTGGAGAAAGTCTTATTTGTTTCATTTCGGCTAGAATAAAAGCAGTTTTTAATTTTTTAAGAACCTTTTTAAGGTCAAAATTATTATCCCCTTTAAGCTATTATTATTTTCGATAATCTACAGAACAAACCATCGTTATATAATAACTTGCCTAATTACCCTAACCTGCCTAGTTAACCTAGTTAAGCCTTCAAATGTCACTTTACGTTGTATAGTGTCTTGAAAAATATCTAGTAAAATATTATTTACTGTCATCATGGCAAAGATAAAATAAATCAGTTATTAGAAATGAGTTATTAAAACTATTATGTTTAGAAATGTGTTGAAAAACTAGAAACAGAATAGTCTAGAATAGAAACTAGAACAGTCATTTGCCTAAAAATTCTGCACTGCCTGTATATATATATATATATATATATATATATATATATATATATATATATATATATATATATATATATATATATATACACTTGATTTGCTTAACTGAGGTACTCAAATAACAAATTCCAACCCACTTTAAAATACTGAGCTCTTTTTATTCAAGTAAATTACATTTCTGTATGGAAAACAATACAACTGATGGAACCGCAGTCCTGTTTAAAAGTCTTTAATACAAATAAATACAAAGTAAAATGATAAATATATCCTTTATTTAAATGCCGGTCAGTTTGCTCTGGGTTCAGTCTGTCTGCGGTACAGCAGCAGCACCAGCTCTCGCAGATCCTCCCTCTTCTTGCGCACCTGAGAACGAGGAAACCACTGATCCAGACGCAGCGGCAAAGTAAAGTCCACCACTGGATTCTGACACCACAAACACACACAAAAACAACACAGTGAGTGGAACATTTATGAATCAAGAATCAATTGATTCTGTTACTAATTATTGTTTGAATTATTGTTAAACTTTAAACCGCTAAGAGAGTTGACATTTTCCACCATCTTTTGCTTTGTTTCATATGTTAACCTCAAACCAGTTACCACATGGCTTAAAGCTAAATTGTATGTATTTTTCATCCTATCATTGTTTTTAAAATGTGAACGAGAGATTCACTGATGTAACAGAGTTGGGAAATAATGAATCTACTATTGGTTTATCCTAAATATTTTGTCAAATTAATGAGACACAAAAAATGACATGCCTCCATGCCTTCCAGAGGTTCCTGCCAAAGGAACATCAGTGACATCACTTGGAACAAGTCACATCTATACAGTTAGGTCCATAAATATTTGGACATTGACACAATTCAAAAAAATTTGGCTCTATACACCAACACAATGGATTTGAAATGAAGCGAGCAAGATGTGCTTTAACTGCAGACTGTCCACTTAAATTTGAGGGTATTTACATCCAAATCAGGAGAACAGTGTAGGAATTACAACAGTTTGCATATGTGCCTCCCACTTGCTAAGAGTCCAAAGTAATGTGAAAATTGGCTTCTAAGCTGTTCTATGGCCGGGTGTGTGTTATTCCCTCATTGAACCAATTACAATGAGCAGATAAAAGGTCCAGAGTTAATTTCAAGTGTGTTATTTGCATTTGAAATATGTTACTGTCAACTCTCAAGACGAGATCTAAAGAGCTGTCACTATCAGTCAAGCAAGCCTGAAAAAAGGCTGAAAAAAAACAAAACAAACCCATCAGAGAGAGAGCAAAAATATTAGTCGTGGCCAAAACAACTGTTTGGAACATTCTTTAAAAGAAAGAACGCACCAGAGAGCTCAGCAACACCAAAAGACCCGGAAGACCATGGAAAACAACTCTGGTGGAGGAGGATGAATTCTGGAGGGTTTAAGGCAATATTTTCTGCTCCTTTTAAGCCAAATGCTTCAGAACACATTGGACAGCGCTTCACAATGCAGATGGAGAATGCAAAACGTACTGCAAAAGCAACCAAAGAGGTTTTAAAGGGAAAGAAGTGGAATGTTATGCAATGGCCAAGTCAATCACCTGATCTGAATCCGCAACCAAGTATTAAAAAGTGAAAGTTTGATTTATGATTATTATTGTCCAATTACTTTTGGACCCTTAACAAGTGGGAGGCACATATGCAAACTGTTGTAATTCCTACAGCGTTCACCTGATTTGGATGTAAATACCCTCAAATTAAAGCTGACAGTCTGCAGTTAAAGCAGTTTAAATCAATTACATCTTGTTCGTTTAATTTCTAATCTATTGTGTTGAAGTATAGAGTAAAAAAAAAAAAAAAAAAAATATATATATATATATATATATATATATATATATATATATATATATACATACACATATATACATACAGTTGAAGTCAGAATTATTAGCCCCCCTGTTTATTTTTTCCCCAATTTCTGTTTAACGGAGAGAAGATTTTTTTCAACACGTTTCTAAACATAATAGTTTTAATAATTCATTTCTAATAACTGATTTATTTTATCTTTGCCATGATGACAGTAAGTAATATTTTACTAGATATTTTTCAAGACACTTCTATACAGCTTAAAGTGACATTTAAAGGCTTAACTAGGTTAATTAGGGTAACCTGGCAGGATATGGTAATTAGGCAATTTATTGTATAACGATGGTTTGTTCTGTAGACTATTGAAAAAACAATTAGCTTAAAGGGGCTAATAATTTTGTCCTTAAAATTGTTTTTAAAAAGTTAAAAACTGCTTTTATTCTAGCCGAAATAAAACAAATAAGACTTTCTCCAGAAGAAAAAAATATTATCAGACATACTGTGAAAATTTCCTTGCTCTGTTAAACATCATTTGGGAAATATTTTAAAAAGAAGAAAAAATTCGAAGGGGGGCTAATAATTCTGACTTCAACTGTATATACGCAATGGATTTTTACTATATCGTACAGCCCTACTGCAGACCATAAAATGCCAAATAATTTGGACGCCCAGCATTGCTAAAAGCTGTAAATGTAGACTGGTCTCTGACATTTAGAGTTGAGGAAGCTGAGCACTAAGCCGGTAATTGAAGATGCCTTTGGAGGAAGCTCAACGTGTGTACCTGCAGGAAGCTCTCAACGTACTGCAGCAGGTAAAGGCCGCAATCACTGCTGTTATCCTGCAACGGGACGCGGCAGAGGCTCCCGCTGATACTCTCATTGCTGAAGGAGCGACAGCTGCCTTTACGAACCTCCCACTCCACCTGCAGATACCTGACACATCACAGCACACACATCGTATATTTAACATTTATTCACAAACTTATTTAAGAAATATTTATATTAAAAAAATACAGTAAATGTAAATATAAAAAAGTAACATGTTTTAATATACAGTGCTCAGCATAATTGAGTACACCCCATTTTGAAAATGAATATTTGTATTAAACAGATATTCGTATTATTAAACAGATATATTTTTAATGAAATAATATTTTAGTCACCAAACATATTTAGAAATTGAAAGATAATACAATTAAATTCAAGCAAAATATTGCAAAAAAAATTACAACCTACACATTTTCATTTTTTTTTAATTTTCAATTGTTTTGCTTCTCTTAATTGTACCTCTTTTTAAAATTTGTATTTAATATTTTTATATAACAAATTTGGGTGTACTAGTTTTTGGACCGTTATTGTAAGTTATTTTGTTCTAGATTTGGCTTCAGTACTGACTAATGCATATGCACAAATATAATATTGTATAGCTTCCTATTAAAAATATGAATTTAAAAGATAGATAAGATAGATTTGTGAGGGGTGTGCTTATACAGTTGAAGTCAGAATTATTAGCCCCCTTTTTAATTTTTTTTTCTTTTTTAAATATTTCCCAAATGATGTTTAACAGAGCAGGAGAATTTTCACAGTATGTCTAATAATGTATTTTCTTCTGAAGAAAGTCTTATTTGTTTTATTTTGACAAGAATAAAAGCGGTTTTTAATTTTTTAAAAGCCATTTTAAGGACAAAATTATTAGCCCCTTTAAGCTAATTTTTTTTTGAAAGTCTACAGAACAAACCATCATTATACAATAACTTGCCTAATTACCCTAACCTGCCTAGTTAACTTAATTAACCTAGTTAAGCCTTTAAATATCACTTTAAGCTGTATAGAAGTGTCTTGAAAAATATCTAGTAAAATATTATTTACTGTCATCATGGCAAAGATAAAATAAACCTGTTATTAGAAATGAGTTATTAAAACTATTATGTTTAGAAATGTATTAAAAAAAATTTCTCTCCGTTAAACAGAAATTGGGGAAAAAAACAGGGGGGCTAATAATTCAGGGGGGCTAATAATTATGACTTCAACTGTATATGCTGAGCACTGTATACATTTACAATAGTTTAATACCTTTTAATCCCTATTTAAATCAGTTTGCATATTACATATTGTTAGATTTACTATTTAACTTAAATATACATTTAAGGTTTTGTAAATTACTTCAAAATGAATACAAGTATCACAATTGTTACGGCTCAGTATCTGTGCCTGTGTTTTTGTTTTGTTTTTCTTTCGCTCTCTCTTTCTACCTCTCATTTTCTTTAGGTCCGCCCAGTTTCAGCTCCCATTGGCTAAGCTAGATGCCAGTCATCATTACCATTACAATGACGTCATCCTCAGCGACCAATCACAAGTGGAATTCCCCATTTAAAAGAAAGCCTGCTCAGCAGAATGCTAGCTTGCCTTTTTGCTTGCTCACTGTTGTGTGTGTGTTTGCTAGATTGTTAAAATAAAAATACATCATTTTGTAAAATACTGTAGATATTTATAATTATTTATATATAATTAACCAATATTTATTACAAATTACAGAAAAATAAAACTTAAATATTATAATATATATTTCTATTGTTTTAATGTAATACATTTCAATTACTATTTAATACTAATTGTATACAATATTATACACATTTATTATTTAAATACCTACTATAGTATAATACTATTTATTTAATTGTGATATGATGGCATATTAAATGTAATAATTTATATTATTTGTTTTATTTGAATCTGAATTATTACAATTTATAATTCCAAATTATATTTAATAATGCATATGGTTTATTTAAATGATTTATTGGAATCTGAAATAGAACAATTTCACATTATATCATTATATTATCAATATATTTCACATTATATTAGCGTATTTCACATAATAATGTAGATGATTTATTTGAATCTGTTTTATTTTTCAGAATTATTTGAATTTATTTATTTTCAATTGTTATTATTATTAATGATAATAATAGTCATATTAATAAAACATATTACATTTTGTAACTTAAAATTTTCGGTTTCCCTAAATTCACTGGATTGTAAAATGTTAATATTTGTTTTATTCTCTTTTATCCTTATCAAAACCTATTAAATAAATCATAATTTTTGTTTGTTTTTTTCTTTAGAAAAATGACAACTGGTCAAAATAAGACATGCTTTCATTTGTTGTGACTGAAAAATAAAGTTATTTGATCAAATGTACCTGGACTGCATTAATGTGCTGCTCAACTGTTGTAAGAGTGCTCTAAATATGTGAGACGTTAATATTGCGTATTAAAGAAAAAAAGTGCTTTCCCCATTGACTCACTCTCGTAACAGTGTATATGTGCGCTGATGGTAGGACAGTTTTAGTGAGTCCATGATCAGAATGCAGGGCCTAATGATCAAACAAACACACACAGGATCAGGAAACAACACCACCTCAATTAGCCTGCTAACACAAACCTGTAAAAAAATATATATTTTACCTTCTGCAGATGGTCTCTTTTGTGCAGCTGTGTACAGTGCAATCCTAAAAAACAAAAAGACACACAAAGAAATGGAATTTTTTGTGCATTATACACTCACCGGCCACTTTATTAGGTACACCTGTCCAACTGCTCGTTAACGCAAATTTCTAATCAGCCAATCACATGACAGCAACTCAGTGCATTTAGGCACGTAGACATGGTCAAGACAATCTGCTGCAGATCAAACTGAGCATCAGAATGGGAAAGAAAGGTGATTGAAGTGACTTTGAACGTGGCATGGTTGTTGGTGCCAAACAGGCTGGTCTGAATATTTCAGAAACTGCTGATCTACTGGGATTTTCACGCACAACCATATTTAGTGTTTAGAAAGAATGGTCCGAAAAAGAGAAAATATCCAGTTAGTGGCAGTTCCATGGGTGCAAATGCCTTGTTGATACCACAGGTCAGAGGAGAATGCCAGACTGGTTCGAGCTGATAGAAAAGCAACAGTAACTCAAATAACCACTCGATACAACCAAGGTATAAAGAAGAGCATCTCTGAACGCACAACACGTCGAACCTTAAGGTGGATGGTCTACAGCAGCAGAAGACCACACTGGGCGCCACTCCTGTCAGCCAAGAACAGGAAACTGAGGCTATAATTCGCACAGGCTCACCAAAATTAGATAATAGAAGATTGGAAAAACGTTGCCTACTCTGACGGTGAGTGTATATTACTGTAAAAAACTAAACCTAAAGATTATCACTAACTGATACATTTATGCAAAGGTTATGTGACAATATTTGCATGTAACAGTATTTATAACTTGTGTATAGTGTAATTACCGGTAGGTTGTGTGATCTTGACTCATTGATTTTTGATTGGCTTCCTTTCGGTTGCTGTGAACTTTCTGGAAATACAGAAAACAGACCAAATATTCCTCCGATTAATATTCTGCCTCACAATTCTGTTCTTTTTTTTCTTTCAATACAAAGAAATTAGCTTGCTATTATGATAACAAAGATTTTTTTAAAGCGAGAATTGTCAAATATGTAAACATAAACCTAACATGAAAAAGTAACTTAAATAAGTCATAATAAAATAATAACATCATAACCAAAGTTGAAATATTTAAATATACAATTTTAGAGGAAAATAATACAAGAAAAAAATAGTTTTCAATTACTACATGACCAAAATTAGTTTTAAATGTGCTAATTTCTAAATGACAGGAAAAATATTTTAGCATAATATGCAACTGTGTTAAAATAATCCTGGATATGCTTTACTGATGCTGGTCTTTTTAACTGCTCAGTCAACACCTATCTATGGCAGACTAAGCATTCTCTTCATTAGCACCTAAATTGTGGAACTCTTTACCCTCTGATATTTGCAATGCAGAATCCCTGGGTGTCATCTCTTAAAACGTACTTTTTAGGGTAGCTTTTATTTAATATTATTTGATTTTAGTTGATTTTTAGATCTATTACTACTGCACATTTTATGTCTGTAAAGTGTGATGCTACTTTTAAAGGCGCTATATAAAAAAAGTTTTTTAGTATTATTATTATTATTATTAATAATAATAATAATAATAATAACAATAAAAAAACTTAAAATACTTGAATATAAAATGTTTAGAGGAAAAAATAAAAGAAAAAAAAATACATTTACAATTACTACGTGCCCAAAATTGGTTTTAAATGTGCTAGTTTCTAAATGACAGCAAAATATTTTAACAATATGCAACTGTGTTAAAATAATAATAATTTTAAAAATCATAATAAAACATTTGAAATATTAAATAAATATTAAATCCAAATAATACAACAAATGAAACAAAAATAATATTTTAAAAAAGAAATAAAAAATATAGAATTAATCAAACAAAACATAAAAATAAAACAACAAATATTTAAATGAATACATTAAACGAAAGAAAGAAACCTTGTGTATTTGTTCGTGTGTGTTTGTGTGATACCTCTTTGAGATTCCCCAGAGGGTCTCTCTTTGGTGGTCTGGCTCTCATCCTGGGACACTGAGCTTTTGTGTCTCCACTCTACAATCTGAGGCCTTTCCAGAGCAGGAAAACAGATCAGCACCAGGTACCAGTGAGCCCTGAAACACAAACAGAGCAGAAAACACAGATAGAAGAGGAAGTGGAAGTCAGTGATCTGTGATAAAGCCTCGTTTCCACTGCCAAACACATCCTGAAGCAGAAAGACTGAACAATGATGCTTTTGGATAGCTTTTTTAAATATACTGTAAACATAATGTATGTGGATTTACTTTAAAGTGGATAAAAGGCATGGTTGGTTTAAAACTAAATATAACAAACGTGAATGTTTTCTATGGTTTTACAATAAATAAACATAAGACATACTCATTTCCTACATGTAATATTACCAAACAAAGACTGTTTTTATGGGGGTGGGACACCAAAAGTATAGCAAAACAAAATGGACTAGAAAAAATATTTAATTTATATTGACCTTGTGCCTCAAAAAAAAAAAAAAAAAAGAGAATAAAGAGTAAAAAAAAATTAAATCACAGGCAAATGGCAAGACAAGAACGACCAACCTTAAAATAATTGGATAGATACAACAATTGAGACTTAAACAACGATAAAAATCACTTATTGTATGATTGTTGCTCCAATGAATGTAAACAATAATAATACAATAAAAAAATAATAAATAAATTAAAAATTAAATATATAAAATAAATAAATAATTAAATAAACACAATATTAATGTATTTTCTCTGAAATAGCTTGTTTTTAATCTAAATCTTGTTTTTGTACATTTATTTTTATTTATTTTAATTTCATTTGAGCAAAGTTTAGGGTCATCCTAAAATTCTGTGAAATCGATGCTGATTACCATGCATATCGACTACATCACGCTGTCCTAGAACAAGTTCTGCTAAAAATCTAATCTGGTGAATCATCTGTGCCCTGTTGTCCCATGCGAGTGTGTTCATGTTCATGTTATAGTGTGCGCAACACTGGGCCCAATTTGTTTTTATGAGCACATGGAGTACGAGGGCTGCTTTCCCTGCTCCCCTGTTTCGCAGTTTGACGCTAAAGACTCGTTTGACCTTGTTGAAGAGATTTATCGTCAGATGTCAAACATCTACATGGAGCTTCCTCACGCGTCACTAAAACACAAGAACAGTCTGTAAAGTCCACTTCATAAGTCGTAACGGTTTACTGTTGCTCAAAGTACACAAAGTTAGTTGGTTTGATTGGCCATGTGTGCTTTTTTCCTGTTGAAAGCTTGCCACCTTTTGAAATACTGCTTATAAATATACAGACATAGATTACTTTCTGAGAAAAAAATATGAAAAGTATAAAAGAACATCATAAATAAAAAAACCTCTCACAGTCGTGAAAAAGAAGCAATACTTCAAAATTCTCAACAACATAAGGCAGTCTGCAGAGAAACTTAGCCTTTGGCACCAGTGGACATTTGAGCACGACAACAACCCAAAACACACAAAAAAAAGTGGTCAAGAAATTATTAACAGTCAAAAACATTAATGTCTTGCAGTGGCTAGCCAGAGTCCTGACTAGTAGACCTTCTCAAGATGGCGCCGCGGATGGCCGCCTCGGCGTGGAGCTCTCCAGTTTTTGTTCTGTTTTTCTTAATCTGTCCTGTTTTATGTTTATCTAACATGATCAGTTATACCAGGGACGAGCTGCTGAACATTCGGCAGTGCACACCAACTAATCACCAACTGGATTTTGATTTCTCTGGCATTTTGCGGAACATTGTTGTTGGTGCAGCAGCTGCTTTGTCGAAACTCTACAAGACACGCAGACGTGGGAAGTGAGCCGGCGCGCTCGTCGGGCTGAGACAGCGCGGCTTCAGAACGGCGCTGCCTAGCATCCATCTTGTGAATCTCTGCTCTCTTCCTAACAAAATGGACGAACTACTTCTGCTCACACGCAAAAACAAGAACTTTAACAACTCTGCTGCGCTGTGTTTCACAGAAACCTGGCTGAACAAAGCCATTCCGGACAGCGCATTACACCTACCAGACTTTCAGCTGTACAGAGCAGATCGCGATACGGAGTTAACGTGTAAAACGCGCGGTGGTGGGACATGCTTTTACATCAACAGGAGGTGGTGTACAGATGTAACTGTGTTAAAGAAATTGTGCTGTCCTGATGTGGAAGTACTTTTCATTAACTGCAAGCCATTTTAAGTACCAAGGGAGTTTTCCTCGTTCATTCTCATCTGTGTTTACATTCCACCGCAAGCACACGTGAGTACTGCATTACAACAGCTGTCTGATCTGATCACAGAGACTGAACAACGACACCCGGACTCTGTTTTTATCATTCTCGGTGACTTTAATCAGGCAAAACTCACAAATGAGCTGCCTAAATTCAAACAGCACATCACATGCCCCACCAGAGACAATAACATTTTGGACCATTGCTACACCACAATAAAGGATGCATATCGCTCCGTCGCCAGAGCAGCTCTAGGACTCTCTGACCACTGCCTGGTTCATCTTATACCAACTTACAGGCAAAAACGTAAAACTACTAAGTCAGTATTAAGGACTGTTAAGAGATGGACCAACGACTCAGAGCAGGTCTTACAAGCCTGTTTTGAATGCACGGACTGGAGTGTTTTTGAAGCTGCAGCCACCGACCTGGACGAGCACACCGACACTGTAACATCATACATCAGTTTCTGAGAGGAGTTATGCATCCCTACCAGGACCTACTTATCATTTAACAATGATAAACCATGGTTCACACCAAAACTTAGACAGCTTCGTCAGGCAAAAGAGGATGCCTACAGGAGTGGGGACAGGTTTTTGTACAATCAAGCCACGAACACACTGACAAAGGAGATTGGTGTGGCTAAGAAGAGCTATGCCAAAAAGCTGCAAAACTAGTTTTCTGCCAACGACCCTGCATCAGTGTGGAAGGGCCTGAAAGACATTAACAACTTTAAAACACCACCCCCCAGCATCGACAGCAACAAACATCTTGCAAACGAGCTGAATACATTCTACTGTAGATTTAACACCTCTGACCAGACACCCCACACCCGCCCGGACCATCTCCCTACACAGCCATCATCACCTCCAGCCATCTCCCCCCCATCTCGTCCCATCACTGCTCGAGAACAAACTGACCCAGCTGTCTGTCCCCAGCTCTGTCTGTCAATGGATCACCAGCTTTCTGACAGATCGACAACAGCTAGTCAGAATGGGCAAAATCACATCCGACAGCCGCACCATCAGCACTGGTGGCTCCCAGGGGTCTGTTCTCTCCCTACTGCTCTTCTCCCTGTACACCAACGACTGCACCGCAAAAGACCCCTCCATTAAGCTCTTGAAGTTTGCGGATGACACTACTGTTATCGGCCTCATCCGGAACGGTGACGAGTCTGCATACAGACAGGAGGTGGAGCGGCTGGCTTTATGGTGCAGATACAACAACCTGGAGATGAACACGCTCAAAACAGTGGAGATGATAGTGGACTTTAGGAGAAACCCCCCTGCACTCCCCCCACTCACCATCATGAACAGCACTGTGGCTGCAGTAGAGTCATTCAGGTTCCTGGGCATCACCATCTCTCAGGATCTGAAGTGGGACATTCACATAGACTCTATTGTGAAGAAAGCCCACCAGAGTCTGTACTTCCTTCGTCAGCTGAGGAAGTTCAACCTGCCACAGGAGCTGCTCGTACAGTTCTACTCAGCTGTCATCCAATCCATCCTCTGCACTTCAATCACTGTCTGGTTCAGCTCAGCTGCCAAAACTGACCTCCGTAGACAACAGCGAATAGTCCGGACTGCTGAACAAATCATTGGCACTACCCTTCCGACACTTCAAGAACTGTACTCTTCCAGAGTGAGTAAAAGGGCTCGCAAAATCACTCTGGACCCCTCGCACCCAGCACACTACCTGTTCGAACTGTTACCATTTGGTCGGTGCTACAGAGCACCAAGCACAAAAACAGCCAGACACAGGAAAAGTTTCTTTCCTCAGGCCATCTACCTCATGAACAGTTAAATATTCCCCTACTGGGCAATAAACGTGCAATACTTTCTCATACGCACTTGTACACAGCACCTTATAACAATATACAATACAATACTTTCTCCATTCGCATTGGTACACAGCACCTTATAACCTATATATTTACAACATATCTGTACATACAATTCAACATCCAGATATTTTTTATTTATTTTTACTTACTGCATCTCTGTTTAATGCTTATCGCCTTTTTCTTTTCTCATATTTAATTTTGTGTTGTCACTTGTCACTTTATGTATACTGGAAGCTTCTGTTGCCAAAACAAATTCCTTGTGTGTGTGAAGCACACTTGGCAATAAAACTGATTCTGATTCTAAATCCAGTTGAGAATCTGTGGAGGGAGCTAAAGATCAGGGTGATGGTAAGGAGACCCACCAAATTGAAAGAGTTGGAGCTCATCGCTAAAGATGAATTGGCAAAATAACAAGTGGAGACATGCAAAAAGCTGGTCAGCAATTAAAGGAAGCGTTTGATTGCTGCAACAGCCAATAAAGGCATTTTCTATTGATTATTAAGAATGATATGAATAATTTTGGACATGCTGCTTTTTTCACACTGTTGTACATTGTCTTATTATTTTTTGATAGAACCATGTGTCATTTTCGGTCAACAACAACACTAACAACAACAAAAACACTTGCTGGTTGAATAAAAGTAACTTTAAAGGTGCAGTATGTAAGTTTGACACCCAGTGGTTGAACTAGGTATTGCACTCCTGGATCAAAACAAACGCAAGTGCAGGTTGCCAGATTGAGGACAGGTCATTTTACATGACATTTATTGCCATATATTGAAAGCAGCAACAGATAGTTCATCTCAGATCTTGAAAATAAAATAAACCGTTTGAAATTGAACTTTAGAACTAAACACATATCAGTGATTCAGCATCTACATTTAATAATGTTGAAGAAATTTAATGAGTATTAATTAGATTAAAAAGCTTACCATTTCGTGAAAGAGTGCATATTTTGTGCTTCTGAATGGCTATATTTAAATTTCTGTCGTGTTTCGTCTGGTGCAAACAGCCAAATTGCTTATCACTGCAAATCGCGTCACGTAGTGCGTTGTTAGGACACGGGGTTCCAATGTAACCTGCTCACCTAATGTTTACCTTCATAATATTTATATTATTTGCTAATTAATAACCTCATGTGGAAATCTGCATCTCATTTCGGAGTCTGCTATTGTCCAGCGGAGGTTGCATTTTGGTCACAAGCGCATGCTTTCAGAGCCTTTCTGAATGAATAAATAAATGGATGAATGGAATATGCGGTTTTCCACCAAGGCAACCCCGGGTGCTGAAATATAATTGGCTAAAGTGGCATTGGGCAGGTTAAAATTACCAAAACAAAGACAGCGTTCAGGCACGGAAAACACATTTTCAAAGCAGAAAATCCGACTTCAACATTGTTTTTCAGATAAACATGTATGTTCACTTGGCATGTTTCTTAAATATCTGCAAACATATTATCGTATTTTTATGCTTAAGAAGAGTCAAAAATTTAAATACAGCACATTTAAGTAAGAATTTGCATGGGGTAAATAAATAATTTCAAGCTGAACATTGTAAATTTCAAGCTTATATATAATACGTACATGTTTTGTATCTCAAACAAAAAAGTTCATTCATTTATTATTTTTCTTTTCGACTTCTTGATTTATCATACGTGGCTACAGCAGAATGAACCACCAACTACTTTGGCATATGTTTTACGCAGTGGATGCCCTTCCAGCCACCCAAACAATAAAGTTATTTACACAATTTCTTGTATCTTGTATACTTTTTTTGTGAATGTTTATTTGTTCAGTCTACATTTTTAAAAGTTCCTTTATAGCCTTTTATCAATTTGTGTCTATACATTTTAATAATAGTTCCTTTTTTAAAAAGTAATTTTCTTAAAAGGAGTTTTTCGGTCAGTTATTGAGAAGTGTATGATCTAAGCTCTGCATTTTAAGAAATAGGGTCACAATTACAAGAAATTAATTCAGAACTGCAAGATAAAAACTATGTATGTCAGAAGAAATAATGTCAGAATTATGTTATATAAACTCTAAGGAATAGATTCAGAATAGGGAAAAAAAGATCGTAAAGCTGCAAGACATAAACCAAGCATTGCAAGCAATAAAGCATGCATTGTGAGATAATTTTTTATAAATTGCAATTACGACTTTTTTTTTTCTAAATTCAAAGATTAAAAAGTTAAAAGTTAAACTGCCTGTGGCTGTAATAAGCTTCCATAGTAGGAAACACATAAAAAAAAGATATACATCATGTATTTGTGTGATTTAAATATAAATGCCTCACTTACTCATGATTAACGGGTATAAAAAGGTAGTCTTTGCTAAAAATGTCCACATGTCGTGTCCACGTTCTCACTCTCTGATGTCGTCTGTATGCAGACCTGCAGGAAAACACCACACACTCACATACCAGCTTCAAATCGCCAAAAAAATTCACTAAATGCAACAGCACAGCTAAAAGGAAAAAATATAAATATTGGGGTGTACTGTCTCTTTGAAATCTCTAAAAGTGATTTTAAAAGATTTCTTACGTGCTTCCGGTCTCTTCCGGGCCACTGCTGATGTCTTTTCGAGTAAGTTGTTTGTAAAAGAAGCTGCTGAAGATGTGAGACCTTTCGGCAATATCTCTATCGGCTCTTTCCAACAGAAGATACCTGAAGGAGAATTCAGTATTAGAGTATCTGCTTAAATCTGACGCCATGTTTCACAGATTCTGGAACCAAACACGGATAACAAATGGTAGTAATATGCTCTCATAGTGTGCTTTAACATTACTAAACATCATGGTCATATAATGTTTATATCCATGCTGAATACTAGCTGCTCAGATAATGATTCAGCTTTAATAATTGTAATATTTTAATAATGTTTAATAATAGTAACATTAATAATAATAATATTAATAATAATAATAATAATAATAATAATAATGATAAATAAATAATAAAATATGGCAGCATGGAGGCGCAGTGGGTATCGTTCTCGCCTCACAGCAAGAAGATCACTGGTCCGAACCTCGGCTGGGTCAGTTAGCATTTCTGTGTGGAGTTTGCATGTTCTCCCCGTGTTGGCGTGGGTTTCCTCCAGGTGCTCTGGTTTCTACCACAGTCCAAAGACATGCGCTATAGGTGAATTTGGTAAGCTAAATTGTCCGTAGTGTATGTGTGTGAATGGAAGTGTAGGGGTGTTTCCCAGAGATGGGTTGCAGCTGGAAAGGCATCCGCTGCGTAAAAGGTATGCTGGATAAGTTGGCGGTTCATTCCGCTGTGGCGACCCCAGATTAATAAAGGGACTAAGCCGAAAAGAAACTGAATGAATGATAAAATACATTTACATTAATTTCCTCACATAATTTTAAGCAAAGAAAACTAGAAAAGTTTTTGATTATATATATTATATATGCATTATTGTTATTTTTTTTATTATTGGTTTTAAAATTGCAAGTTAGTCTTGTTATTTAACAACATATACTTTATTTTACAAAAATGTACTGCATTTAAGAAATAATAATAATAGGGCACTTGTTTATTTGTAAATTGTCTCAACTCATTTTGTTCAGATAATTTTGTGAGATCAGTATCGTGAATTGTATCGAATGGTGAGTTAAGTGAATCATTACATCCCTAAAAGATCTTGTTTTAGGGGCCATTCACATATCGCATCTAAAACCTCATGGGAAATGTGAGGTACCCCAATTCTATCACCAATTTTAATGCATTTCTGGGGTTGCACTTCTGTGTCGTCTGTCATTGTTAAGCAACCATGATCCGCACTTTCTGAGGAACCACCAATAACAAACATATGCTGCAGCTCTAATGCACAATTTATTTATGTAGTTCTGCAATTGTCTGAAATAATTTGTTTACTTTTATAACTGAAATGTTTAGAATCCATACAAAGTGTGAAAGTGATTGGTTGGTTCTGGAAAAATTTAGACGTTTCAACTCATTGTGCTGTAGGTAGCAGCATGTGCACATTACTGCCTATTTGCGCACACAAGCAACGCATCTCCATGGCTGCGTCCGAAATCGCATACTTCCATACTGTATAGTATGCTACAATCAGTATGAGCGTCAAGTGGTATGTCTGAATTCATAGAATTCGAAAATCAGTATGCAAGAAGTACCCGGATGACTTACTACTTCCGGCGAGATTCTGAAGTGTGCATCCAATGCTGCGCTATCCCATGATGCCCCGTGAGAGAATTCATAAATGGTAGTGAAGCGACGCAACTGACGTAGGTAGGTCACATGATCATAACAAAATGGTGAATGTAGTACGTCCAAGTTCCATTCATACTGATCACATTCATACTGTATAGAGCGTACTTTTCTAACGGCCGAGTACTACATTTAAATGCAAATGCCATACCTATTAAAGGCTGATTTATACTTCTGCGTCAAGCACACGCGTATGCTATGCGTATGGACGCTTAGCCCTTGCCGTGGTTGTCGGCGACGCTGACACGCACCTCTCAAAAAATTTAACTACATGTTGCAACGACGCGTAGCGCAAGCTCTGTGAATGGTCGGCTTGATGGAGCTGACGAGTGTGGGCGGAGGTGAGAGCCGCGCGAGTTCTATGCAGCGAGTGTTTACAAGTGTAAAGTCCCGTGAAAGAACTCCAGATGGAGACTGTTGTTTTGGGTTTACCTTATGATTCAAGTTGTTGCATGCCGTCGATTCCAGCCTCAAAATGAGCGAGTTTGAGCCACTTGTACATTAAAGACGCGTTCAGAAAAAAACAAAACACCAGCGAAGAAACTTGACACAGAGGAACATAAACACCTACTGCCAGCTAGCGTTTCGGAAGTGTTATTGCAGAGCAACAGAAACAGAGCGCAGAAGTATAAATGCTCGGCTACGTGCATTGCATGCGCCGTGGGTCACGCTGATCACTTGAATCAGAAGTATAAACCAGGCTTAAGTAGTAAGCGCTTTCGGACGCAGCACAAGTGAAATAACAAACTTGCATGTGAAATAATAAGCATACAAAAATGTGCTATGTTAATTCTATGTAAATAAATTATGTAAATTAGTGGTCAACAGAAATGTTTTTTTAAGGCTGATGGTGATATCTACAAATATCTGCTGACGTATTGGTAAACCACTTATATAAATGGCTCCGTAATGTGTGATATGACCAGTTATGGAAAGATATACACATCCCGTTTTAGTCGGCTGTTGTCCATTTAGTGTGTTCACACTCAGTTTCTTGGTTCAGATGGGACCTCGTCTATTCTAGTTCTTTGATATCAACTTGGTGTGTCAAGTCTTAAAAGACTTTAATTTCTATTTTCTACATGTTGTTGAGATTTTTAGGGATTTTAAATAGTATTAAATGAAAGTCAAGCAATAAAATTTCTTACCAAGTAATTAAATTACTTTTCAGACAATAGAAAATTAATTTCAAGCATTAAGTTCTAACTTGTAATTATGTAATTAGTAATGTTTTTAAAGTAACTTACCCAACATTGGATTTGACAACACAATGCCATAAATGACTATTGAGAGAGTTTGCTCAATCCAAATGAGTAGAGGCTTGGACCCGAAACAGCATCACACACATCACAAGTGGATGGGAAAATAACAACCTATTTCCCAAGCCCAAAAATACTAGCAGACTCACTTGAGGTAGAAATCGATGATGACGTCGTTAAGAAACTCTCCATCTTTGAGGCACTCCAGGTCCTCGGTTGTCACCGTAATTCCGCCTTTGGAGGGTGGAGGCGGGTACTGGATCAGCCTGGTGGAACATTTTCGAACAAGCTGCTCATAGAAAGTGTAACTCCAGCTTCCAAAAATACAATCCTCTTCGCTAATTGTGACATATCAATATTGACTTACAAATAAAATCTAAATTTCACTGCCTGCATGAAAACTTCAACAACTTGACGGAAAGTTAGTGAGATGGAAACCTCTCAAAAGGGCCAGAGAACGTCAATGTTTGGGTTCCAACTGCTGAGTTTATGACTTAATCATTGCTTTCACATAAGAAATGAAAGGTAAAAGGTGTCATTTTTGCACCTCTAGTGGCACTGCAAAAAAATACTATTTTTGTTTAGCCTAACCGAAAACGTCTGAGGTGGTTTGAAATTTGAAAATGTTAGGCATGAAGTTTAAATAATTATGTTTTGGAAAGCTTAAGAGTGAAGAACCTGACAAGCAAACATGTTTTTTTAAAATTTGAAGTGGTTCAAGATTGAAGCAGTTTAGTAAGTAATTTTAAAAGCTCAAAATGTAAATCTTTTAACATTCTCAGACACACTTGTTTATGGTTGCTAGGACACTCTATGTGGTTGCAAGAGCATTCTCAGGCATTTGAGATGGCATTCTGGATGGCTGCGATGTTTTAGCATTGCTAAAATATTGTCAGCATGTTTTGACATGCTCTTTGGTATTTTTCAGATGTGCTTGTATCAATCTAGTGTATATTAATATATATAGTGTTGCCTCTTTGCCATATGTTTTTCTATTTAATATTGAAATATAAATGTGTCACCTAACCCTAGTGTTTAAACGTTTTTTTTATTTGGATTTTCATGATGAACAAAATGTGTAATGGTGCATTCACACCAGACGCAGATAAGTGTCAAGTGCAAATTTTTTACATGTTAATCAATGTAAAAGACGCGACTAGACATCCTGTGGTTCCGATTCGTGCAAACAATTGAGCATTTTGTGCATTTGCCGTGCGATTCGCTCAAGTTGGAAAATGTGAACTTTAAACAATCAGGAGTTCGCTCCTGTAGTGGCGTGATTACAACGTAGCGACTGCAGTGAGTGTCCTGAGGGAAAATTCTCCTGTCGACACCAGACAACAGCTCATCAAACTGGGCTTGGCTCAGTCGGAAGCACAGCTGAAAGCTTCCATCATCCAGGTGCAATTTTTGGAGGAGTTTATAAACTTAGCTCTATAAGCTGAGCTGGGTGCACCTATGAAAATATCTAGTGAACCCAGACACAACACTGAACGAATAAACGCTGTTTTGCAGCCTGCTCATAAAGTTAATTTACATTTTTGGAAGGAAACATAGCTATTTTCTGCACTAATCCCAATGGAAAATCTATTGTTTTTTTTTTGTTGAGGGAGCCAGGATGATGTCAATTTCTGGATTTGCCTATATAAATAAGTATGGTATCATGATTTTGGGGAGTCTTGGGTATTAAATGTTAAATCTCATACCTGCGTGGTAAACTCTGTGGTTTGCTGTGACTCCGTAGGGGTCTGCGAGCAATTGGCTCTTTGAGCCAGCTGCTGGTCCCACTTGTGTTCTCCTGTTGAGAAAAAAAAGGTCAGATCAGATTTAAAATCGGATCACTTGTAGGTGAAGCATGACTAAGCCCACACGGAATCTGACAGATTTTTAGTCCATAATTAGGTCTATTTATTAACTTGTGTAAATGTGGGCAAATTTATATTTATTCAGATCTGAAATTAATTTCAGTGATATATTGACTAATATGAAAGTGTTCATTTAATTTATTTACAATACAGTTTGTAAAGTAATATTTTCTGTCTTTTAGTAGATATATTACATGAGAGACTTGCTTTGTTTACCAAATACGTGGATCTAATTGGAATTGCATTGTAAGCATTAAATAAAAGTTAAAAAGCTATTATTTTTTATTTCATATATTAAGTTTTTAGTTATGATACTCCCAAAATAATTCCACATAACTGGAGATTATTTACAAAATTCTCTGCAGAAATAGCTAAAAATGTCAGCAGATTCTGTCTGGCCCCAAGCATGACCTCGTAGGTTATGGCTTCCATTCAAGCATGCAAATTGCATTGAATTTGCTGTAACGAGGATTGTATTTATATATGGGAAAAATTTAAAGAGAGCAAACATGATGGACTCAAAGTGCACTGTGGACTTGAGAGTGATTATGGGTTCAGAAAAGGGAAAATGAAAAGAGTGGTGGATAGCCGGCTCCATCTCTGTTAAGCGCTGAGCCAGCTCGTAAAACGCAAGAAGAGAAAAGAAAGGAGAACGCGTCTGAGGTGGCCTACTTCCATTGCTGCCAGCTGGCACCGCTGAAACCGAAAAATAAGAGAAGTGTCACACCCCAGGAGCCCTGACGCCCACACGCAGATGTTGCCCCAAGAAAGACCCACATATGTACTAAAGTTGTAGTACCCCCAAAATACAACAGCAAAGAGCAGCCGCCCACGTCATAAAGACTCTGGAGAGAGTGACACAATGGCCACTTCCACAGAAACAGGGAACTGCTCCGCTACTATTCCTAAAAGCAGCCAATTTTCCTTCTCTGTCTCATATCTACGCACCAACACAGCCTCCATGGACCATGGCTAACCTCACTGCTGCTCTTATATTGGGCCGTATAATAACTCTGGTGCCTCTATCACGCCTGCACTCAAGTTTCTGCCAATATCTGGCCAACCCATTGAACGCTATTCGAGGAGGCAATGAAGAGGGGCAAAGAAATGGATGGATGTGCCATTGAGCGAAGGATGAATGAAAGATCTGATGTATGGGTGGACCGAAAAATGAATGCAGAGTGATAGATGGATAGACAGATGAATGCTGTGAGAAGGGTAAAGAAATTGATGGATATGCAGTTAAAGGATGGGTGAATGAAAAATCAGATGGCTGGTTGGAAAATGAATGCACAGTGATAAATGGATCGACAGACAGACGGAAAGGGGATGGACAGATAGATGGATGGGCAAATAGATTAATTGCTGAATGAATAAATGGGCAATGAAATTAATGGGGGGGTGGATGGTAGAGAAAATGGTGAATGTAAGACCGGATGTATGGTTGAATAATGAATGCATACAGTGATACTGCACTGTACTGTAGCTAGATAGACAGATGAACGGATGGAAAGGGGATGGATGAATGAAAGGACAGATAGATGGATGGGCTACCAGATTAATTGTGGGATTAATGGATGGGCAAAGAGATTAATTGGGTGGGTGGATGGATTGTATAACGGAATGGGAACCAACAAAAGAATTGATGGAGGGAATGATGAAAGATGAACGCATACATGAACTTACGGTGTTATGGTCTGAAAAAAACAATAGCTAGACTGATCAATAAACAAATAGATGGATGATGTCTGTCCGTCCATCCATCCACCATCCACCTTTTTATTCCTTTTTTTGTCCATCCATCCCTTTGTCTGTCTATCCACCACTCTATCCATATGTTCCTACAAAATACAAAATGGTTAATCGATGGATATATGTGCCAACAGAGAGAGATGGATGGATGGACGGACGAATGGGTGGTTGGACAGATGGATGGAAATCTAGAGAGAATGATGATGGATGGATAGACAGACAGACAGACAGACAGACAGACAGACAGACAGACAGACAGACAGACAGACAGACAGACAGACAGACAGACAGAATCAACTGGTCGAATGGATGGGTGGATGGATGGTTTGATGGACAGTAGTACGGACAAAATGATGATGGATATATGATGGACGAAGATGCACAGAAAGAAAGAGACAAAAAGATAGATAGGTGGATGTATGGACAGACAGGCGGAGAAAGAGACAAAATGATAGATGGACAGACAGACAGAGCAAAGGATGGATGGATGGATGGATGGATGGATGGATGGATGGATGGATGGATGGATGGATGGATGGATGGATGGATGAACGGACGGATGGATGGACAGATAGATAGAGAGAAAGATGGATGGATGGATAGATGGATAGGAAGACAAAAGATGGATGGATAGAGAGAGATGGATGGATGGATGGATGGATGGATGGATAAAAAGACGGAGAAAGAGACAAAAAGATAGATAGGTGGATGGATGGACAGACAGGCGGAGAAAGAGACAAAACGACGGACGGACGGACAGATAGATAGAGAAAGAGAGACAGATGGATGGATGGATTGATGGAGAGACGGATGGATGAATGGATGGATGAATAGAGAGACAGATGGATAGGTGGACGGATGGACAGATAGATAGAAAGATGGATGGATGATAGGGAGACAAAAGGATGGATGGATGGATAGAGAGAGACAGATGGATGGATGGATGGATGGATGGATGGAAAGATGGAGAAAGAGACAAAAAGATATATAGGTAGATGAACATCCAGACGGAGAAAGTGACAAAATGATAGATGGACAGAGAAAAAGATGGATGGATTGATGGATGGATGGATGGATGGATGGACAGAGAAAAGGACGGACGGACGGACGGGCGGACAGACAGATAGATAGATAGAGAGACGGATGGATGGATAGATGGATGGAAAACGGAGAAAGAGACAAAACCATAGTTGGGTGGATGGATGGAGAGAGAAAGATGGATGGATGGATAGAGAGACAGATAGATGGCTGGATGGATGGATAGAGAGAGAGACAGACAGATGGATGGATAGATGATGGACAGATAGAGGGATGGATGGATGGAGAGACTGATGGATGGATGAACGGAGAGACAGATAGATGGATGGACGGACAGACAGATGGATAGAGAGAAAGATGGATGGATGGATGGACAGAGAGAGACAGATGGAAGGATGGATAGAGAGAGATGGATGGATGGATGGATGGATGGATGGATGGATGGATGGATGGATGGATGGATGGATGGATAGAAGGATGGATGGATGGATAGAAGGATGGATGGATATATGAATGGATGTATGGGCAGACTGATGAATAGTGAAAAAGATGGATGGATAAATGGATGGCTGGCTGGATGAAAGAGAGAAAGATACATGGATGGATGGATGGATAGAGAGGCAGACAGATGGATGGAAAAATAAACTGATTGATGGTTTGATGGACAGACAAAAAAACAGTGGATAAACAGACGAATACTAAATAAAGATGAAAGACTATCAGAGGTAAAGTCAAAAACACTGAAGATAAATTTCCTGTTACTGCTAGCAAGATAGACAAAGATGAATGGATGGATGGATAATGAAATACTGGGGGATAGACAAAAGGTTTGACAGATGAAAAATTAATTGGATAGACTGACAGACACCAAACATGAAACAACAAAGAAACGATTGTATGTACAGGCTGACCTTTGCTGTGTCTTGCCCCGTGTCCTTGCAGTTTTGCCCCAGTAGTGAGAGGAAGTGTTCTCCCTGTGGGTGACAGTGTAGTCGACTGAGCCCATCAGCCCAGGACACAGAGTTACTCAAAGAGTCCTGAGCGTATCTCAGCCCAATGACGTCCATGAGAGACGACAACAGAGCCACTCGAAGATCATCCAGCTGACCACTCAACACCAGCAGGACAAACGGACAGGCCTGTCCTGAAAAAACACAGCACAAAACACACTCTTCATTACGTCATGTTAATGGAGCTGGTTTTATTTGTTTATCTGTAGCATTTAAACCCGATCAGATGTTTAATGGGTGGCCAAAATTAATAATAAAAAAAATAATAGCCACACAGTCATGCCATATAATAAAACAACAAACACATGAACAACAGATTAAAAAGACAGAATGAATCTTTTAATGAAGGAATTAATCCTTTAATAGTCTCTGCTCCAAATATACACACACATACACACATACCTGGTAATGCCTCCAAGTTAATGCTTTAATAC
This sequence comes from Danio kyathit, assembly GCA_903798195.1. Lineage (NCBI taxonomy): Eukaryota > Metazoa > Chordata > Actinopteri > Cypriniformes > Danionidae > Danio > Danio kyathit. Next base: position 38,187,643 of record LR812540.1, read on the forward strand.
TCATCACACAAACGACAACCGCTGTGATAACAGCATGGTGCCATTAAGACTGCCTCACTATGTTGGCTGTGTATGTGTGTGTGTGTATACTTTGTATACTAAGAACGGCTTGAAAAATTACTCTGAGCTAACTGAACATGTGGTAATTGTCACAGCCAATCAGAAAATAGGGTCAAATGTTTCATACCTGTCATGAGGAGCAAAAATTTGGACAGTTGTTTAAAGCTATTATTATTGTTAAAAAAAATCTTGTGCTGTTATTTAGGCTTGTTATTTATTGCTTTAAAGTTATTTTCATAAAAAAGTCAACAAAGTTGATATGAAAAAGTGAATAATTAATCATTTTGAGCTGATGCCATAGGTCAACATGATTAGTAATCCTGTTTTTTGTTTATTTATTCATTAATTTATTGAATAACTTTGAGTTCATTCATTCATTCATTTTCTACCGCTTTACCAGGGCCCGGTCGCAGGGGCAGCAGTCTTAGGAGAGAACCCCAGACTTCCCTCTCCCCAGACACTTCCTCCAGCTCCTCCGGGGGCATCCCGAGGCATTCCCAGGCCAGTCGAGAGACATAGTCTCTCCTGCGTGTCATGGGTCTTATCCGAGGCCTCCTGCCAGTGGGACATGCCTGGAACACCTCCCTAGGTAGGCATCCAGGAGGCATCCGAAACAGATACCCGAGCCACCTCAGCTGACTTCTCTCGATGTGGAGGAGCAGCGGCTTTACTCCGAGCTCCTCCCGGGTGACATAGCTCCTCACCCTATCCATAAGGGTGCGCCCTGCCACCCTGCAAAGGAAACTTATTTTGACTTATTTGTATCTGAGATCTTGTCCCTTCGGTCATGACCATAGGTGAGAGTAGGAACGTAGATTGACCAGTAAATCAAGAGCTTTGCCTTTCGGCTCAGCTCCTTCGACAGCATTACTGCTGCCACTGCACCGATTCGCCTGTCAATTTCACGTTCCATCCTTCCCTCACTCGTAAACAAAACCCTCAAGATACTTGAACTCCTCCACCTGGGGTAAGGACTTTCCTCCAACCTGGAGATGGCAAACCACCTTTTTCCAGTAGAGCACCATGGCCTCGGACTTGGAGGTGCTGATTCTCATCCCAGCCGCGTCACTCTCAGCAGCAAATTGCCCCATTGCATGCTAAAGCAAGGTTTCCGCTACATTCATTCTACCATGGCGGGGTACCACGCCAAAATTCATCCCGCCACAGCTACATTACAGCTTCTCATTCAAAACATTGTCGTTTTTTTAAATAGCGGGTTATAATCGCACCAAAACATATTAAAAGGTAAGTGAATTATAACAGCGCAAACTTTTCTTTAACCGTAGTAGTTATTTGTTATTTGTTTAACCCTTGACAAGGGTTACATGCAAAGGTGACATGCTGACTAGGCATGGGACGGTATAAGATTCTGACGGTATAATAACCTTGGATAAAAATATCACGGTATTACGGTATTGTGGTTACTGCTCTAAAATATATTCATTTTAAATGTCTGGGTAAAAAAAAACTACTTTTTTCCCCTTTGAAAACAATATATTTTTGATTTTTTGAAAGATTTATAATATTTTGGAGCAGTAAACATGTCAGACGAAATAATTCAAATGAATCATTGACTTCTGCTGTCTTCATTTGTTTCAAAAACACAGATTTCTTTACAATTTAAAACGGCATCTTTGGATATCTTTTCTGCTGGAGATACTGTTGTCCTAAAAAACAAACAAAAAATTGTAAATAAAAAATCGTACACATACCTTAGGAACGATATTACAGAAAATTTTGGCAGTTTTAAAACCTTGACTTTTCCAAACCGCGGTATACCTTGAAAATGGTTATCGTCACATGCCTAATGCTGACTGACACAGCGTATAGCTTTCAGTTAGGATGAACACAGTTTCCATAATTATACTTTATTTATAGTTAAAGGTCTATGGCTCTGCATACAACAAACAAAGACTTTATCTTGCTTGAGTTTATAGCCGTTTCACTTTACCTCAGGACGCATTAATGCCGCTCTGTAGGTCTATTGGAGACGTTCATAAATATTCCTAGCAAATCTAATAAAGGTTGGAGACAAATTCACTATGTAAACATGCTAAATTGCACTTGAGCAGCGTATATTTGAGGGCGTGCAAGAAGTTTTGTGCACGAACAGAGGAAATCCTGGCACAAGCAAAAAGATCTGCATGCTTGTATTACACAAATCCGATCTCAACTTGTAGTACTGCGTCACATTTGTCATTGAAATAACGCCAAAGGTAGTTGGTAGATCAAAAGGCCTGCCGCCACAGCTGGAAAAACATCCTAGAGGAAACACTGCAAAAAGGTCCATGTTCGATGAAGCCAACTTGTTGCGTCCTGCAGTTTCTCCGATTTTTTTGGCGTAATTTGACTTGCTTTTTTTGTGTTCTGCATCCTGATTGGTTGTAGACCATTGTCAATCAATCTTCTCCATGCCTCTGTACAGTACAGAATGTGCTCAGCTTGCCAAATTAACATAACAGTGTGAGCAATGTAAGGATGCAAATAGGGCTGTAACTGTCTGCAGCAAGACTATCGTGAAGGGGGTCGCACAACAGATACGCCGCACCACTATGCACCATGCATTCTAAAATTGTAAACATAGATTTACATCAGGGTACGCACAAGGCGCCACAAGTCAGCGGCTGCCTGCGGTGTCCAGCTACTGTTCATATATTTCTGCCGCACCACAGAGCGCCATCTGAATAATTTAATTTTAAATAACATCCAAATGTGCACGTCTGATGTGTGTAACTTCTAACTGTCATGTGCGCAGCGCATCATGTGTGCTTTAATTTTGTGGATCCTAGGCAGAAAAAAGAACATTACGCTGGATGCCAACATTATCCGCACAAATGCTAAAAAGCTTTATGAACCTTTTACTGACAGCCATAAATGTTTGCGCCTCAACAGGTTTTGATCTTTGGTTTTGTTCTATAATACTGGACTTATTTTTCCACGAAAGTTTGAACTTTTGAAAGTCTAAAAATGTGCCTGTCTGAGAAAAAAGTATAAATTGTGTAGTGACAGGATTTACAGCATTAAAACATCTATAATAATTGTAAAAAATAAAGCTGACTACTTCGCAGATTTTGGCTATTGCGAGTTATTTTTAGAACCTAACTCCCACGAATAACGAGAAACCACTTTATATTAAAATTTTTTCCCAAACATGTTTTAACTGAGATAATATTTGTTTTCCAATACATTTTAAACACAATAGCTTTAATAACTATTTTCTCATTCTTTTATATTTGCCATAATGACAGTACTTACTATTATACTAGTAATTTTACTTGTAAAGATACTAGAATTCAGCTTAAAGTGCAATTTAAAGGCTTAACTAGGTTAATCAGGTTAACTAGGCAAGTAATTGGACAACAATGGTTTGTTCTGCAGCCAATAGAAAAAAATATAGCTTAAGGGGGCCAATAATATTGACCTCAAAATAATTTTTTTAAATTTTTTACACTGCTTTCATTTCAGCCAAACAACACTTTAGAAGAAACAAAATTACCGAAAATACTGTGAATACTTTCTCTGTGAAACATCATCTGGAAATATTCTAATTCTTTTTTATAAATAAATAAAAAATAAATAAATAAAAATAAAATAAATCACAGGAGTCTAATAACTGTATGTAATAATGCAAATTGGAGCATTAATCAGAAAATATATTATTATTACAATAAAATATACACTGATGTGTCATTGTAGGGATTCATGGTTTTCAAAATTCCAAAAAATATAAAAATATATATGTTATTTAGTATGGATCAATCATACATTACATTTTACATGTAAAAAAAAAAATAAAAAAAATAAATAAATAAATAAAAAAAAAGTGGGGGTTGGCTGGACAAGATAAAATTTTTCATTTTATTTGAAGAGAGTGTTTTGTATGTCTTGTTTTATGTCTTATGTCCATTTGTTGTCAATTTGTGAGTTTTTTGTGTGGCACTGTTATGAAATGAGGACTCTTGACTGCAAACCAAATCTACCTTTGGGTATAAATAAAGTAACCTAGTAATACAATAAAGTAACCTAACCTAACCTAACCTATTCATTTGTATAATAAATACAAAAATAACAAAAATGATATCTCTCCAGTAGAGGCCTCACCTGAAGTGTGTGTATTGTATAGCAAAGATAGCTCTTTCCGAAGCAGTCTGGCTTGAGCATCTGACACCATGAGGAAAAGGAGAGAAGGAGCTGGTTCCTCTGTGCTGGATAACAGACTGCCGTCACGGGCCAGTCCACCATCCCACACGCCATATATGTGAAGCTGAGAGCATGAAATGCTAATGGCTACTTCACCTTCTCCATCCACATCTAGAAATCCAACAAACAAGAAAGATTTTGACTTTGGTCATGATGTATAATTTTAATACAGTTCATCGGAAAGAGTAATTCACAATATAAACCAAATAGACATTCATAGTTAAAAAAAAAAAAAAAAAAAAAGGGTAATAATGTTTCAGAGGTGAATAATGTTTCAGACTGCTTTCTTAATATCTTTGGGCTTTTTTTAAAAGCAAAAAGACAAACCAATCATAATGGTTTGACAATATGCTCTATTTAATTTATGTTTAAAGTCTTGGAACTGAATTTTAAACTTCACATGCTAACTGCTAAAGCTAACCGAATAACAATTTAGTCACTTTTAGCAAATATAACTGGTACACTATAGTATGAAAAACCAATTTGATGTGACCTAATGCCCCAATAGTTTATTTTTTTTGTTTTCAACTATCCTGTTTACCTCACAAATATTTCAAATATGTCAAACTACATATGTAAATTAAGTTCCGAAAGCATCCTACTTTTACATGGGCACTAGCACATTTGTGGCAATATTAACAGCTAAAAGCCATAAACTCATCACAATGGTTTGATAATATGCACTCATTTTAAATGTATATATATATATATATATATATATATATATATATATATATATATATATATATATATATATATATATATATATATGTATATATATATATATATATATGTATATATATATATATATATATGTATATATATATATATATATATATGTATATATATATATATATATATATATATATATATGTATATATATATATATATATATATATATATATATATATATATATATATATATATATATATATATATATATATATATATCAAGGTTTCCGCTACATTCATTCTACCATGGCGCGGCGCCACGCCAAAATTCATTCCGCCAAGGCTACATTACAGCTTCTCATTCAAAACATTGTCGTTTTTTTTTTTTTAAATAGGGGGTTATAAATCGCACCAAAACGTATTAAAAGGTAAGTGAATTATAATAGCGTAAACTTTTCTGTAACCGTAGTAGTGCTGTGCGTTATTTGTTTAACCCTTTAAGGTGACATGCTGACTGACTGACTGACAGGTGCGTGATGCATGAGGCCAGCAAACACGCCATATAGCTTTCATTTAGGATGAACACAGTTTCCATAATTATACTTTATTTATAGATAAAGGTCTATGGTTCTGAATACAACAAACAAAGACTTTATCTTGCTGGAGTTTATAGCCGTTTCACTTTACCTCAGGACGCATTAATGCCGCTCTGTAGGTCTATTGGAGACGTTCATAAATATTCCTAACAAATCTAATAAATGTTGGAGACAAATTCACTACGTAAACGCGTTAAATTGCACTTGACCAGCATTTATTTGAGGGCGTGCAAGAAGTTTTGTGCACGAACAAAGGAAATCCTAGCGCAAGCAAAAAGATCTGCATGCTCGTATTACACAAATCCGATCTCAACTTGTAGATCTGCGTCACATTTGTCATTGAAATAACGTCAAAGGTAGTTGGTAGATTAAAAGGCCTGCCGCCACAGCTGGAAAAAATCCTAGAGGAAACCATATATATATATATATATATATATATATATATATATTTGACAATTAGTCAAATATCCTCTTTACCTCAGAAATGTCACACAAAATGAGTTTCCAACAACAACTGCCATGGACTACCTTTTAGGCACACACTACCATATTTACATCAATGCGAACAGCTAAAAGCTTCATAAAGTGCTCACTTATTTTTTTTTTTTAATTACTGTGAAAGTTTTGCCGTAAATAGAACCTTAAACTGTTAACTGCTAATGCTGTTCAGCCAAACAGTTACTTAGTCACCATTTCAACAAGCTATTATTACTACAAGCTGGTAAGTACCATTCATTTATTTCAACTTTGTCCCAACACATCATTTTTTTTCTAGTCAAAATCCTCTTTGCCTCAGAAATGTCACACTGCACAAATGGGTTGCCAACAGCATCTGATGTGGACTAACTTTAAAGGTGAGAGATAGATTATTTAGACAAATGCTAACAGCTAAAAGCCACAAACCAACTCCAAAGGCTTGATAAAATGCTCTTTATTAAATTACTATGAAATCTTTGGTGTGAACAGAACCTTAGACTGCACATGCTAACTGCTAATGCTGACCAGCAGCCAAACAGCTACAATACTTAGCCATTATTTTAGTATTACACTTTTACAACCTTGTAAATACTATCCATTTATCTCAGCTTAATGTCCCACTACCTTGATTTTTATTGTCAAAATTAAATAGAAAAAAGTTAAATTGGTTTTTAACTGATGTGGACTAAACTAAGCAAGCTCTAGTCTATTTTACACCAATGCTAACAGCTAAAAACCACAAACCAATACAAAGGCTTGATAACGCCCTCTTTTCTTTGAATTACTATAAAATATTTGTTGTGAATGGAAATTTAGACTGCACACATTAACTGTTAATGCTAATGCTGTTGAGCCAAACAGCTACGTAGTCACTATTTTAACAAGCTATTATTACTACAACCTGGTAAGTGCCATTCATTTATTTCAACTTTATGTCCCAATACATCATGTTTTCTAGTCAAAATCCTCTTTACCTCAGAAATATGTCGCACAGCACAAATGGGTTTCCAACCGCAACTCATGTGGACAAACATTTAGGTGAGCAATAGCCTATTTAGACCAGTGCTAACAGCATAAAGCCACAAACCAATTCTAAGGTTTGACAAAAGGCTCTCTTTTTTTAAGTTACTACGAAAGGTACTGTGAGCAGAACCTTAGACTGCACATGCTAACCAACAGCCAAACAGCTACAATTCGTAGCCATTATTTTAGCAAACTTTTAATGTAACAACGTTGCAAATACCATCCATTTATCTCCTATCAACTTTATGTCCCAATACATAGTTTATTTCTAGTCAAAATCCTCTTTACCTCAGAAAGATGTCCCACTGCCTTGATTTTTCCTGTCAAAATTAAATGGGGGGAAAAAAGGCAAATGGGTTTTTAACTGATGTGGACTAAACTAAGTAAGCTCTAGTCTATTTTACACCAATGCTAACTGCCACAAACCAATATAAAGGCTTGTTAAAATGCTCTCTTTTTTTAAAATTACAATAAAATATTTATTGTAAATGGAAACTTAGACAGCACACGTTAACTGCTAATGCTAATGCTAATGCTGTTGAGCCAAACAGCTACTTGGTCACTATTTTAACAAGCTGTTATTATTACAACCTGGTAAGTACCATTTATTTATTTAAATTTTCCCAATACATAGTTTAGTTCTAGTCAAAATCCTCTTTACCTCAGAAATGTCAAACTGTTCTGTGTGGGATTCTAACACTAACTGATGTGGACTAAACTTTAGGTGAGAACTAGACTATTTAGACAAATGCTAACAGCTAAAAGCCACAAACCAACTCCAAAGGCTTGATAAATGCTCTCTTTTTTAAATTACTATGAAATCTTTGGTGTGAACAAAACCTTAGACTGTACATGCTAACTGCTAATGCTAACCAGCAGCCAAATAGCTACAATACTTAGTCATTATTTTAGTATCAAACTATGAATGTAACAACATTGTTAATACCATCCATTTATCGCAACTTATTGTCCCACTACCTTGATTTTTCTTGTACAAATTAAGTGACCCCTAGTCTATTTTACACCAATGTTAACAGCTAAAAAGCCACAAACCCATCACAAAATAGACTTATAAAATCATCTTTTTAAATGAAGTCCTTTGGAATAAACAGAACTTCACAAGCTAACTGCTAACGCTAACCAATACCCAAATAGCTACAAACTATCTATCGATTTTAACAAACAATCTGCCCATTAGTGCAACATAATGTCCAACTGCACAATTTTTATGACAACTATCCCTATTACCTTACAAATACGTCACATTGTTCAAGTGTAGTGCATTTCCAACAGCAACCTGACTAACATGTAAGGCCACAGTACCATATTTACACCCACACTAGCAGCTAAAAGCCACAATCCTGCCACAGGGGCTTGATAAAAGGCTCTCTTTGGCTCTTACAACAGTAAGGCCTTGTTCTTGTTTCATTGTCTTTCAAGTGTCTAGCTTACGCACAAAGACCCTAGAAAGCTAAGAATAGAGAAGCACTTGTCTGAAACCCTCATAAGCATCTTATATACACACACAGGTGCTCTATTGAACACATTCAGTAAGTCACGCAAACAAGTTCTCTGCTCTTCCTCCGTCTCATACACATAAATAGAGCCTTAATCTGAGCCGTCTTAACGGTGAAACCAAGAGACAGAGGGTCACAGACAGTTGAGGAGAGCTCTCACCTGGGACAAAACAGGGTGAAGGGTCAAAATACTCTACAGGCTGCCGGACGTCCCATCCAGTGAGCTAATCGGGTGTGATTACACTTCTTCACCACACGAGGCAGCACCACAGCAAATCATGATGGCTTACAGTGGAGTCTTTGCATGTTACGATTAGAAATGCTTAATTACAAATTTTAAATTTGTTTTACTCTGAGTTGGTTTTCTCCTTGCTAACAGGTTTGTGTTGCATGTTATAATATGAAACACTTGTTTTAATGAGTCTAGATTCCAACGCTCTCAGCATGAGCACCAGACTGGATAAATTAATCCTTTAATGGTCACACACATGCACGCTCACACACATACACGCTAAGGGTAATTCCTGTATGTTAATACCATAACATCCAGTAACTTGTTGACAAACCTCACAACATGAAGATTGACCAAATTGATTATTGCATTAATATTATTGCATTATAAAAGCAATCATGGGTTTTATCCCAGAAAAACATGTGTTCAAAGAAGGTGCACCTTGCATAGACAGTAAATCATGTTGCAAAGCCTCTTACAAATGTGTAAATGCAAATTTTGTGAATTGGAAATATGTGCATAAATGACTGTTTAAAAAGTCCACACATTAAACGAAATTGCATTTTGATTGATAAGATAATAATAATAATAATAATAATAATAATAATTATGATTACTATAGCCTTAAACACGTTACTGGTCTTACAAACATGACGTTTAAACGTTAAATATAATATAAATAAAAAAAGATATAAATTATAAAGTATATAAAGTATAAGTAAAAGTGAACAATATAAATATATGATTAAATACCTTAATTACCTTAATCATAAGGTAAACACAAAACAGAAGTTTCCACCTGGACCTCCTTCACAGGACTAGACACTTGTAAACACTCGCTCAAATGGGCTCGCAGCTCTCACCCCTGCTCATATTCGTCACCGCTACCAAGCCGATCAATCACAGAGCTTGCGCTATGCGTCGTTGCGACGAGTAGTTAAATTTTTTGAGAGGTTTTTTTTGAGACGGCCACGGCGAGGGGTATGCGACCGCCGGACCATACGCGTGTGCTTGACACAGAAGTATAAATCAGCCTTAACAGTATTTGGATAGAAAACGTGAATAGTCACAATACAAAAAACGCTTTTCTTACTTTGCTTTGTCTTGTTACTAGTCCAAATTAAAAAAAATTCTTAGAGCAAGTCAAAATATTGTTTTGACTGTCAGAATCTGTCAGTGGGTGAAAGTGAAAGTTTTTGCTTTGAAATGTAGATTATTGGACAAGACAAAAATTCTAAGTGGGATTTTTTATTTTTTTTTTTTTTGCATAAATCATATAAATTCCATATAAATACAGTGATTAAATACAATTGTAGATCCTGCTCAACTATAATTCAGACTCAACATTGCATATCTTTGCGATGTGACTATTGCGGATGCGCACATTGTGATATCGATGCTGAAACGATATATTGTGCGGCCCTATAATATAGTTAAAATATTTAATACTTTTAAAATATATTACTAATAACTTTAAGATATAAACATTATTCATATCGTCAACATTATTTATATTAATAAAACTGCTTTATTAATTTAAAATATATATTAAAGCTTAATATCAACCAAAGCAAAACCTTAGTTGACACAACAATCAATCTAATGGTCCACTTTAACGATCAGATGTCCTTCATTATCTCCAAAATGTGTTTAATGAAATGATAAAAAAGCACATTATAACTTTATAACTTGTAAATACCTTTCAGTGGTACCGAGATGCCTTCATCTGTGATCTATAAAAGAAAGAGAGGGAAAAACATTGCATTAAGAGAAAAGTCAAACAGGGATGAATAACAAAGAGTTGGCGGCCTCTTAAACTCCAGACTACAAAGACTGAAAATATAAAAGATTCATTCTGCTGTTTTTCTGCCACAGATGGAGCAGCACAACAGAACAGTCACATAAAACACTGGTTGATAAACCTGAACCAGAATAGAGGACGTTCCTTTACTCGTTCTGATAAAGATAACAAACACTTCACAATTCCAAACCTGGGCTTCCTCTCTGCTTACACTGGCAGATCTTACAGAGTCCTAAACCAAACCAAACTCATAACAGACTGTTTTTTCACACTCTACAGAGACAGCGAATATGCAGTCTATATGACATGTTAAATTTGTATAGCTTATTGTATAATACAGATGTGTAACAAAGCATTCTTTTTCTTCATTAACTTCGTCGTGCCGTTCATATGTGTCAGTTTCGAAATATTAAATTTAATCTTGAATTGTTTGTGTTACTAAAATTAATTTAAACAATATTAATAAATTCAGTACATAATATAAAGTATATATTTTATATACACATGCAGTAAATTACGTTTTAATTAAATCATTAATTAGAATTTAAATGAAATTTTTAAATAGAAAATAAATTGCTATGAATCAACTGACGGGAAAACGCAAGCACGCACAAACGAACGATTAATGAATAAATTAATGAACGATTATTTTATTTATTTAGCAAAAAATGTTTGCCCTCATAGTTCACTGATAAGTTTTGTACAAAAAATCTGTTCACATGTAATGTACTTACAAAAGTATGCAACCGCACGAAGGCTGCGTCGTACCATACCTGTCCGTTCATTTAACGCAGAAGTAAAAAATAGTCTTAATAGGGTGGGGTCATGTGACCCCACATGCAATAGGAAAAGTAATTGAAAAAACTGACCTTGAAAAGATTATAGGTTCTGAATGTTAATTACTTTTCAATTAATTTCGATGTGACATCCATTATCTTTATTAAATATAATACCTTTTTGCTGGATTATTAATTATATATAAATTAGGGCTGGGCGATAAAAAACATTATCGGTATTTACCAGTGGTTGGCCGTTATTGGCGTTAACGTGTTGCGTTAATGCGAGATCTTATCAGCGATAAAAAAAAATATATATCAGCGTTAATCTATTCTCAAAGTTGGGTTGGGAGCTGGGTCTATTCTACGCAAGCTATTATGACTTTCACCTGGATATTTTAGCGCGGATGATTACCTGGCCAAATTGCACTGTAGGTGCAAACCTGTGTGTATTCCTACTGTGAAATTACCACATCAAACGTGACGTGCTAACATGGATGCAGTTCACTAGAGTGAATCTGATTAATACTAGCTACACATCTAACTATCAGGCACCTGTAGAGTTTATGCATTCGAGTAAAACATCTACAAATAAAATGGAGCGGGTGCTTTTTAAAGTGAATGACGGTGAATGAAAGTCAAACCGGTGAGCCGTATAACAAAAAAAGTGCCCTTCTGAATCGAATCAGCAGGATGACCTTCTGGATCTTTCACTTACTTTGAAGACACTACTGACTACGTTTACATGGACATCTGTAATCTAGTTATTTGCCTTAATAGACAATAATATAATTAAGGTGTTTACGTAAAGTGCTTTCATGTAAGAGCTTCCTGTGATTTTGGGTGACTTTAACTGCAGTTTGGCATTTTCACCTTCACTCATGAATATTTTATTCATGCCCCCGTGACAAACTGGGGTATTAGATGCAAATAAGGAGTAAGGACTGGTGAGAGTGTTATGGAATTCAATAACACACGCCAAGTGGAAAGAAAAAAATATCCGCATTTCACGATGTGTGTGTGTGTGTGATTGTGTGTGTGTGCAGTCCTTTACTGACAGCCGCGTGTGTGGATCTTGTAGGAAAATATGGCGAAAAGTCCTACATGATGGTAATAGTTTGATTACGATGTTTACTTCAATACTGCCACTAATATATGCATACTCCACGTCTTAATTCCATTTCTGTTTAGTTCAGTTATGACTTTAGTCGAATTAAGATAATCAAAAAATAAATAAAAATTAAAAATATATAAATCGCTGTTTCGAGCTTATGTAGGCCTACAGTTCAAAATTAGTTAGTAAACACAAGTACATCTTATTGAACAGAATTAATTTTCATCACCAATGTTCATAGTAGAACAGTTTCTCAAGCAGTTTGTGATGCATTTTGAAAACAGGAGATGAGCCCCTGGTCTAATGCGCCACCTGGCTTGAGAAATCCGTTGTCAAAGACTTAATTTTAGTCATTATTAGGGTAGTACACATATTCTGAATGCCTTCGGCAGAATTCAGATGAGCCATTTTAATCTAGATTAATTCCAAGATTACAGTGAGATTAATCTAGATTAAAAAAAAAAAATCTATGCCCACCTATAGTATTTACTGACCGTACAGCATCGTCAATAACAATAAAAAAATAGTTTGGTATGAATCGCTATAGTTTTATTAAAATGTGGCGGTTGAGTTCCTTGGAAGGAATGCCAATAAGCTTAGGGTGTAAGTTTGTTATTTCCAATCGAGGGAAAATGGGGAGCAGCACGCACATGGTGTGCAAGTGATCCGCACGTGACTCACTCGCATTTTTTCAGGTAACTTACACCTAGTTGAAAACATCTCAACTTTCCAGAATGCTGCGCACGCACCGTGAGTCATGCAAGTAAAACTAACCAATCTGCTTCACATTTTGTATGGAATATACACATTACAGTAATAACGGCAGACTAATTACCTCAGACAAACACAGAGCACCCAAACACTTCAGTGTTATTTACTTTTGTTCATAGGTAAAACTTGTTATGATTGATGGTGCCTGGTTGTGAAAGACGCCAGGGCAGTGCAAGAGCATTGAAAATGGTGAAGGAATCCACGAGCTCGCGCTTTTCACTTGCGAGTTTTGGGTTTTGTCATCGCCACCTCAGATCAGAATAACTCATGTGAAAATGAGTGCCGAGGCCAAGTAAGGATGTCGCCAGAGTGGCTTTTTGGTTTCTTTTCTTGTGCATCCCAGGCACTGGCTCTCCATCTGAATTTCTTTTTAGCATAGGGGGTAATATAGTCATTCAACTTCACAATTTGTAATGTTGCAATGTGTATTTAAATAATGATGGTTGGTTCCTTTACTTGAAAGCTCAGATTTGATTATTATAATTATCATAAAAATATTTGCCTTAGTAATGTTGGTAACTTAAAATAATGTGGTTAAAAAATCCTAATATTCCTAAATGTATTGTTAAAAAATATTCAATAATTATCGATGCCGAATGATATGAAACATTTAAGTCCTATTAACAATTTCCTAATCTAAATATACTTTTACCCTTTTTAAAAACCCAAAAGTTTCCATAAAAAAAAATTTCCCATAAAAAATCTATAAAGGTTATAAATGTAATATACATTTTTATCAATGAATCTAATGTCTCTCTGTGTTCATATATTACTCATACATTATAACACTGGCTGGGTATTTCTGTATATTTTGCCTAAAGGTTTAATAGCTCACTTGATTTTGAAAAACTTTATTTGTGAGGCATCACAATGTTTAAATAATCAGCTAATAATGTTTTGTAACAGATGCTAACCTGCTGGGCACATCCACACGATACGCGCACGTCCCTCCAGACTACAAACAGCCCACACTCATTAAACACATCCTAAACCAGAACTATCACTAAATGCCCTGTAAAAGGAGAGTTGGTAATAACAGTGTGGTGTGTTTTGAAGCAGTATTAGACAAACAGTGATGCGCTGCACTGCCTTGTCAGGCTGCTTTAGCTTACAGCCGCTGGTTTAATGGTAATAAACAAGGACTTTCATAGCGTTTCAGGTTTAAACCTGTGGAATTTTCTGGCAAGAGACGTTTTCTGGTCTCTTAATGGCATCTGCAGCCCTGTGTCGGCGAGCTGTTGTTTTGTGGTTTCTAGCAGGAACGGCCAATTAAAATACTAGAATAACAGATGTCCTTCATTAAACAAACAACAAGCAAAAATCGAACTGCGTGATTGGCCGAACTCAAGACATGTGTTGGAATCAGATCTGGAGGATCAAACCGAGAGGCCTGATGCAATATGAGCAGATCAGGAAAAAGGTGTTAAAGGTTGAAACTTTAGGTTCCTTTAGTTACTTGCAGCATTTATTAATCATAGTTCGACATTTACTAATGCATTACTAAAATTGATACTCTATGGGGGCTGTTGAATGCTTGATTCAAATTGGCTGATTAATGTTCTAAGGTGTGCCGTTATTTTTAGATAAATGCACAGCTAAAGTAGTTCCAGACAGGTTTTGACTGCATTATAGTTTCATATCACTACGCTGAATGATTTTGGTTCTTTCTGGGCTTAAAAATCATGCTAAAACTCAAAAACAAAGCTTGGGATGAGATGTACAAGAAACTAGGGGTTGCACTGAGTAGTCAACTTTAATGCTCTTTTTTTTCATTTTGGGAGATAATAACGTTATTGCTTGCGACTTTGCAGACCATTTAAACTCAGAAACAGCTACATTCAGGGTTCTTAAGCCTGGTTTATACTCTACGAGATCGCTAGTTTGCTCGAGTGCATGCTGCGAATGTGACGTCATTGATGTGTTTGCGGAGGTTCACTTTCGGTGAGCGCGACATGATTTCTGCTGGCGGAGCGCACAAAATTTTTTTAGACTCGAGCAAACAATTCACGCGGCACCGTGTTTCATTTGAGTTGAATATGAATCACTTTTTTGATAAGATTTTTTCTGAAACAGGTACTCCTGTACAAACATCTTTATGATCCGTCCATGCGTGATCATATGGATAACCAGATGACCAATAATATAGGCTAGAAATTGCAACAGCCATGGGAAAGGAAGAAATTTTTTGTTAAAAAGTTTGGAAAAACCTGAGGGATAAGTTTGTTAAAGACAAAAGAGGTGACCCGGGTACACAATTACAGAAATATGTTTTTCCACCATTTATAGGTTTAACACTGATGTAGATATTACAATTTTGAACTTAAAACAATTTGCTAATTAAAAACCTATAATTAAGAAACAAATAATTTTTTTGATAACGGGAAAGGAATATTTGAATCTATCGGTTTACAATATACTGATGCCCTGTTTTTATGCTTTATTGGTGATAATGGTCTGGAATGTTGGACCATTATTGCCTTTTAGCATATAAGTAGAGGACAGAAACTTGCCAGACAGTAATGTGTTAATTGTGGAGTGGACATCATATCTGTATTTTTTAGTAAGTGTATTTTTTTTTTTTTTTGCTTTTATTCTTGCCATAATAAAAATATATATTTGTAGAGCAACCCATGTTCTGTTGTCATTAATATTTTAATAAACTCTAAGAGGAAAAACTGTCCGAGCTATGAACAAAAGCAAGTGATGCATCAAAGTTTCATTTAAAAAAAAATCTTGAATGGTTATAAAAATCCTTATAATCATTAAAATAATTGATAAAATAATACAAATAATTGTTTAAAAATCTTCAACAATATTAATGATATGACGTAGTTCCGGAAACTTTCCACTTCTCTGTTTATCTGTCTGATTTTACGGACAGTTTCTTTTGACCGCCCCCTGTTGTTTTAAGGAATACCACAACGGTGAACGCGTCAAGTATAAATGCTACCGTTTTGTGGGGTGCACACGTAGTCAGCGGCGGTCCGCGACGTGGCACCAGGCGAAAGTATAAATCAGGCTTAAGACCTCTTCTAAGGTCAAATTTAAACACGTTTCAGGTGATTTTCAAACTTTCCAGTGCTTTGCAAGTGTGGCAAATGACATATTTACATACACATGCATATCTTATCACATTATATCAGATGCTATTTGCTATTCTATAGTATAATTGCCAGTGGTGTAAAGTAACTATAGGTGGGCATAGATTAATATTTTTTAATCTAGATTAAAATCACTGTAATCTTGGAATTAATCTAGAATAATCTAGATTAATCTAGATTAAAATGGTTCATTTGAATTCTGCCGAAGGCATTCAGAATATGTGTGCTAGCCTAATAATGACTAAAAGTCTTTGACAATGGGTTTCTCAAGCCAGATGGTGCATTAGACCAAGCGCTCATCTCCTGTTTCCAAAATGCATCACAAAGAGCTTGAGAAACTGTTCTTCTATGATAATGAAAATAAATTATGTTCAATAAGATGTACTTGTGTTTACTAACTGTTTATTAGTTTATTAGGCCTACATAAGCTCGAAACAGCAATTTTTGATTACCTTAATCCAACTAAACCCTTACAAAAAATTACTGCAGTTTTTTTTTTAAATAATACTGCAGTTTTTAAAGAAATGATGCAGTATTAGTTCACTTCTGAAAAGTGCAGTTTTTTGAACACGAAAAAACTTATGTTATTTAAATATATAGCAGTATTACTGCAATGCAACTGAAGTACTACAATACAACCAACTGCAGTACATCTACTGCAATACAACTGAAGTACTACTACAGTACAAATGCAGTACAAATACTACTTTACCTGCTCAGTAGACAATGGTTTCCAAATAAGGTTTTAGTACTTCAGTTGTATTGCTGAAGTACCACCACAGTATATTGTATTGCACTTTTCAGAAGTAAAACTAACTACAGAAATACATCTACAATACTGCAATACATAATAAAGCTTAAGTGCACTTTTAATACTTATGTACATAAGTGCAATACATTATATAACATATCACTGTATTGCCCCTCAGTTTATTTAATGTTACTTCAGTTGTACTGCAGATTTTACTGCTGTTGAACTTTATTGCATTGTAGTTGAACTGTGTTCTCATTATACTGCAATTTTGCAATTGCATTGAATTTTGCCACAGTTATCCTTGTATATAGGCTACTGCTGTTGTACTGTTCCGTTCACTGCATTCATTTTTGCAATTAAACTCTTAATATTCTAATTAGAAAATTAATTGAATCCAAAAACATCCCTGAAAAAAGTACTAAATCTATTTGGAAGATGTTGTAGAACAAACCCCTTGAAACACAAGTGCAGTACAGTTATTACCACACTACAGTATTGGCATATTAGCCTACAGCAGCACAAGTGCAGTAAAGACAGAGTTTACTTGTTTTTACTCCAGTTTACTGCAACTTATACTGCTGTTGAACTTTATTGTAAAGTATTTGAACTGTGTTTATACTTCATTGTATTGCAATTTTGCAATTGTACTTCATTTTACTGCAGTTATACTTCTATATACTGTACTGCGGTTGTACTGCAGTTATACCGCGAAATGCAGAACTTTTTTTCTTTCCATTTGGCACCAGTACTTACTCCTTGTTTGCGTCTAATACCTGTTGTTCATGGGGGCATGAATGAAATGTTTATGAGTGAAGGTGAAAATGCCAAACTGCAGTTAAGGTCACCCAAAATCACAGAATACTCTTACATGAAAGCACTTCACGTACACACCTTTATTATATTATTGTCTATTAAGGCAAATAACTAGATCACAGATGTCCATGTAAACGTAGTCAGTAGTGTCTTCGAAGTAAGTGAAAGATCAATGGCATCCTGCTGATTTGATTCAGAAGGGCACTTTTTTGTCAGACAGCTCACCGGCCAGGTATACATCATCGCTAAAATATCAAGGTGAAAGTCATCATAGCTTGCATAGAATAGACCCAGCTCCCAACCCAACTTTGAAAATAGATTAACGGCGATATTTTTTTTTAATCGCCCGATAAAAGTCTCGTGTTAACGCAGCACGTTAACGCTGATAATGGGCCACCACTAAAACTAATGCATTTTAAATACTCAAATTACTGTAATTGAGTAGTTTTTCTCAGAATTTGTCATTTGCAGCAGTTTTAAAACAATGTACTTTTACTTTCCCTTGAGTACATTATTAGTGCTGTATCTGTACTTTTACTCCACTATTTTCCTTCAAACTGCAGTCCCTACTTTATAATTTTTTTGGTCTATGTGGATTGGCTAAAGTAGAAAAAAAATCAGTCCTGCAATTCCTATCCAATCAAATTGCACATACAAACTAAATGGCATCATACTGAACTACCTGTAAACATGGGCACTTTATAAATGCAGCAAATCGCTTGGAAGCATTAAAAGTGTCTAAGAAGATGGCCAAAATCTTTAGACGCAATGATCAAGAGACTGCATGTCACTGAAGATAAAGGATGTTTGATGTATGATGACTAAAAGTTGCCAAATGGCCTTTAACAATAAATAAATGCACTACAGAATGTTATGTTTTCACACACAAATTGCATCAGCCGTTGACAGCGTAATAATCACTACTCACTACTCTTGAGCACTTTTAAAATGACTACTTTTAACTCATACTTTGATTAATATTCACAATAGATACTTTTACTCTACTTGCACTACATTTTTGGGCAAGTAATGGTACTTTTACTTGAGTATATTTTTTCAGTACTCTTTCCACCACTGATAATTGCATAGTATATATTCTAAGTAAAACTTGTGATGGTATATTTTCTGCAAACGCAACATTGAATTACAGTCATTTACTATCTTTAAGATTTATTTAATTTAAATGTATTATTATTAATATTAATATTATTATTACCGAAAGCAACAATTACATTTTTAAACCCTTTATCCAAAATCTTAGCACATTTTAAACCTTGAAAACACTAGATAAAAAATTCAACCATTTTCAAGGATTTCCAGCACATTGCACAAAAAATGAAAGATAACATCTGAAAGAAAAAAGAAAATAAAACTTCAGGCTGATGTCAACTGTTGTGTCAAATGGTGTTTTTTAGATTATGAATGCTATTACATTTACATTTAATCATTTGTAGAAAGCGACTTACAAATGAGGAGGCATTCAGCGATTCAACGAGGAGAGGCAATTCACACAACAAGTGCTAATTATACAAAGGAACTGTTAGTGCTCAGAGAATTAAGAGCTAGAGTGTTTTTTTTTGTTTGTTTTATAGAGAGAAGAATGCTTTTACAGGTGGTTTGTCAAGCCCACTCACCCGTGTGAAGCACATTTCATAAATGCACAATGCTTTTATTTGAGATATGGAGTGTTTGTAAGAAAGTGTCAGGTGCAAATGTGCAAAAACTGGTGTGTGTTAAAGTGTCTGTTAAAGTGTCCGAAAGATGAAAGAGTGTGTTTTCTACAGGTGGTTGGTCACTATTACCATGCATATGTTTTGCTCACCACAACTGTCCCATTGGCTTGGGCCTGGATTGTGTCATAATGGAGTCTGCTGAACTCCAGCTCCATGATGGAAGGCACTTCTACTTTGGTTGTTGATCTTTCACCTCCTGCGTTTCTCTTTGGGCTCTTTTGGATCCCTGTCTAAAGCGTGAAGAAACAAAAACAAATCAGAGATGAAAAACAACCTCAAGACTTCATACATTTACTATAAATGAAAAAAAGTGCACGCAAATGTGCAGATTTCTGTGGCTTACAGTCATCTGAATTTGTTTCATTGGTCGTAATGAAAAATAAACAAAATCCACTTTTTAAACACTAAAATGAAAAACAAAACAGCCGTTCCCTCACTTCAGATGTGTTTCTCGTTTCTCTTGCATGTCAAAGTGAAAAGTGAAAACACCAAGCGAAACTGACAAACACCTGAGCCACATTGCTGTAAAATCAGCCTCAAACATCCTGTGATCAAAACATTGTGTTTCAAACATAAATGCCTCTCATACTAAAGTGCCATAACAGATTTGTTCATCAGTCATAAAAAAACAACGCAAACTGAAAACGTGTTCAGCTTGGACAAACAACACTACTGATTTTGACAATAGAATGGAGTCATAGTAAACAAGGGTGAACTCAAAAACATACTGAACACATATAGAGTTCAAAAGACAGATGTAGATGAAGATAAGCTGAATTAAGTCAACATTTGTTTAGCCTGGATCTGTGACTGTTTAAAAGCTTCTTCAATTGGAAAGTTATGAGGTCGATTCTTGAGGACTCACTGGTTTTAACACTGATACTGTGCAAAACTAATGAAGTACAATTGAATTACTAATTGAGGATCCTTCAGTTTTTACATCAGTTAGCAGTTTTGGTTTAGAAAAAGTGTTGATACACGCACTAGTGATCAAAGCTTTGCTGTTGTTAAGATTTTTAATTAAGTATTACTTTAAATCAGCAAAGATGTGTTTTCTGCTAGAAATACCTTAAGTTTAAGCTTTCTAGTCTTAAAAAATTAAAAAAAGACATTTCATTAAAAAAAAGATAAAAAAAAAAAACCCAGCAAATTTAACTACAGTAAATAAATGTTTCATTCATTCATTCATTTTCTTTTTGGCTTAGTCCCTTTATTAATTTGGGGTCGCCACAGCGGATTAAACCGCCAATTATCCAGCATATGTTTTACGCAGTGGATGTAAATACATTTTGCCATCACAAATAAATAAATAAATTAATTAATTGACATAAAAAATAAAGAAATCAAATAAATAAATAAAATAAAAAATATATAAAATAAATAAATAAACAAATAAATCCAATAAAACAAAGAGTAAATAAAAATATATATAAATATAAATTAATAAATAAATCAAATAAATAAACAAAATAAAACAAAATAAAATAAATATAAATAAATATAGGGCAACCCAGTGGCGCAGTGGGTAGTGCTGTTGCCTCACAGCAAGAACGTCGCTGGGTCGTAGGTTCGAACCTCGGCTGGGCTGGGTCAGTTGACGTTTCTGTGTGGAGTTTGCATGTTCTCCCTGGGTTCGCGTGGGTTTCCTCCGGGTGCTCCGGTTTCCCCCACAGTCCAAAGACATGCAGTACAGGTGAATTGGGTAAGCTAAATTGTCCATAGTGTATGAGTGTGAATGTGTGTGTGGAAGTTCCCAGAGATGGGTTGCGGCTGGAAGGGCATCCGCTGCGTAAAATCATGCTGGATAAGTTGGCGGTTCATTCCGCTGTGGCGACCCCGCAAGGGACAAAGCCGACAAGAAAATGAATGAATGAATAAATAAATATAAATATAAATAAATAAATAAATAAATAAAGATATAAAACATAAATAAATCAAATAAAAAATAAATCAAATAAATAAATAAACAAATAAATAAATCAAATAAAACAGAATAAATTTTTTTAAAAATAAATCAAAGAAAACTAAATAACTATAAATAAATATAAATAAATAAATAAATAAAACTATAACTATAAATAAATAAATATCAAATAAATGCCTTGGTAAATGTTTTTAAATGACAAACAACATAAAACCGTAGCCACTGATTTTTTGTTAAATTCAGAAAACACATTATATTAATATGTTAAGAAACTAAAACTGAAAGTGAAAAGCAAAAATGGAAAGTGTCAATGACATTAACATTAACATTCACCAGGGATTTTCCATTTTATTTGAAATATAAAGATGTCACAAAACCATGTATAACCTTTAATTCATATTTAAGTCTGTCAATCAAATAATTGAAGTTTTTAAGGTGTTAATGGTTTTGATTTCTTAATAAAAAAAGAAAACAATGTTCACCATTATCAAAAAAATCTATCTATATTATAGCTGTATATCAACTCAGTCAGAAAATGTAAATATGTATATTTTGCCACTTATTATTTTGCTGGTGTTTGACACTATATTTCAACTGTTTTCCCTTTACTTATAAATGCAACCAAAAACTGGCTTTTGTTTGAAATTCATCTGGGTTTGATTTATAAATTAATGATTCATAAAATAAATGTCTACCAATCTATCAGAAAGCAATAACATATTTAAAGCTGCTTTTGCTGCATTAAAAATGGTTCAAAAGGGCGGATTGGTCAGATTTTTGCAAACCAAGACATTCGTTAGCTGAATTTTTAATTAATTCATTCAAATCCTCTGTCAGATATAGTGGAAAAAAAATTTGAATGAATGGGAAATGAAGCTTTTGAAAATGGAAAAAGATTCTAAAAGTAGCCATAAGTGTTAAATGAATCATTTGTCGAGCCAGATCTTTTCAATAATTCAGTTGATTTAGTTCGCAAAACCATCCTAAGTAAACTTCCTCTGTTAATGATCCAGACTGGAGGAAGATTATCAGTGAATAATGAAGTTTTGTTCTGTTTCTCAGAAAAGCTATTTATAGCTTTTACATAAAATGGGGTATTAAAGACTCTTATATATTTAAAGCCATCGAATCTTATTCTCTCTTCTTTTAAAAAAGTACAAAAGAAGTTTGAAATACCCAATACCCAAATATTTAGATGCCCTCCACAATGCTAACAGCAATGTTTATATAAATATGCAAATATAGGTTGCACATTTTTCTCTCAATAACAAAATAAATTAAACTAAAACAGTAAATATAGCTGCAAGCAGCAATTAAGGGGCCAAGCAGTTTCATAATGAGCAAAGCAGTCCAGAGGCAGAATTAGCAAAGCAGTCAAGACTTCAAAAGCAACAAGGTTAGTAAAAAGCATCAGACCAAGTGAAAATTGACTTTTGGAATACATTTGAAGTATGTTTCACTTAAAATATCAGAAAATCATGAAAACAAACAACATATGAATTAATTATTGGTTTACAACTTTCACCAATCTGATGTGTTGTGGACAGTGTTAGGTAACAAAGAAGAACCTAGTGTCAATCTTTGAACCTAGAACCTAGTGTCAAAGTTTGGTGTCAATATATTTAAGCATTGCAGAGAGACAGCTTCAGATGTAATAAACTAAACTAATATAGTAACTAAAAAGACAGGGGTAAAAAAACAACAGCTTAGAAGCCATGTTAGCATAAAAAAAAAAAAAATTCCACCAGCCTTTTAAGTTAGCACTTCATGTTTTTTTGCTTCCACAATTTACTACTTTAGTTAAAACATCTTCAAAATATTAAACACAGAAAAAAGTGTGTTTGATCCATTAGAATTGCTACAATGTCTAAAGCAGCTCTTCAATATTTATGTTTTGACTTCTTTGCATCTGATCTTGATGAACCGAACAGTGCAAATTAAATAGAGGATTTTTACTTCAACGAAGGCAAAAGCCTCCTTTCCACTGCACAAGACCAATGACAAGCGACAGACCAGAAGTCATTCATTTCCAATGGAGAGTAGTCCGGGAGCTGCATGGAGTTCCGATCATCTCCGTAAGCGGAAAATTCGGATTCGATTTGAGCTATGGATCCATTGAAATATTTGAACTCCAGCAAATAAACCGTATTCACTGAAAAAAATGTTGCAAACAATTTATGTGTGTTGAATTTAAACAAACAAATTAAATGTAATAAAATTTTACTTAATTTTTTTTGTTTAAATTCAGCCCAGACAAATTGTTTACAGCCACTTAACATAAAAAAATTTAAAAGTAAAAAAAAGTGAATCCAAGGAATCATCTCTGAATGATTTTTTTCAGTGTGTGACTGGCCGACCGGCCAACCGGATGAGATGTATTTCAGTGTTGCTCAAGTAGGTCCGTGAGTGCGAGATGAAAAAAAGTATTTTTTTTTTTTGTTATTTTTTTAAATAAGAAAAAGGTCTATGTTAAAAAAACATTTCTATTCATAAATGAGTAATAAAAAATACGATTTTTTAAAAATGTTGTCTCCACATTCACTCCAAAATTTTTAGCGGTCTATGAGTTTCTAGTATTAATTCATTCATCCATTCATTTAATCATGGTGAATGCACGGAGAATAAAGGCTCTTTCTGGACTTTATTTCGGACACCACAAGAAATAAGCTTCTCTCCCATGGTGCACGACAACACTGAAAATTCTGTGTGACTGACACAAGGGGGTGTACTCCGACAGTCGTGTCCAAATGTCATGTGCAGTGGAAAGGCAGCTTAAGCCTCTAAGCCACACCTACTTATTTAATCATCACAACAGAAAAATTATTTTTCAAAGGCGTTTACCAGAACGAACAAATATTTCTGAAAGTTCAATTAGCCAGGTTGCTTTGAACACCGCAAGTGAACAAACAAACTTCATTTTGCTGCTATTGTGTCTGAAATTACATTCCACGAGTGTCGAATTTATGTGAACTTTTATAATAGTAATAAGTAATAATGGTTATAACATCATATATTCCAAAAAAAAAAGAAAACCAAAAGCACCATTTTCAATCAATATATTTTATCGGCTGAAATTTTATTGCATTCTGAATGTCATTTTTTCTCACTCCTGTCATTTGTGTGTTTTGCAATTGCCAGGAAAAAGCACAGTACATACGGTGACTACACATTCATGTCGCTATTAGTAGTTTAGATGCCATTGCTATCAGTTTATCACAGCAACTTAAACTTTAAATCAATAAGAAAGAAAAACTAAACAAAAAACACTTTAATACGAGTCTTCTGATACATGTTAAATTTGCACGAGTGCGAGCACGGTCAAAAGTTGCTAGCTGCAGTTCACTTAACGATCACTGGTGTCACTAACAACAAGGTTTCTTATTTCTTTGTCATTACATCAAAGTCTTAAGATAACGTTCAGTCTACTGTAATGTTATATGAGCATGAGTGTTCGCACAATTAAAAAGTTGCTAGCTGCAGTTTACTTAATATCCACCGGTGTCTCTAACGGCCCTCTGTGTCGTTAAAAACAAGGTTTCTAAATTCTGTCATTACATCAGAGTCTTAAGGTAACATTCAGTCTTTTTTAATGTTACATGTGCGATCAAAAAGTTCCTAGAAGCAGTTCACTTAACGACCACTGGTGTCGCTAACAACAAGGTTTCTGAATTCTTTGTTATTACATCAAAGTCTTAAGGTCACGTCAGTCTATTGTAATGTTACATGGGCACGAGTGCACGTACGATTAAAAAGTTGCTAGCTGCAGTTCATTTAACTGCCACCGGTGTCGCTAAAAACAAGGTTTCTGAATCCTAAATGCAGCCCCTTTAAATCTTCATCTCAATCCTTATCTGTTACCTGAGTGTCTCTGATCCCCTCAGAGATCCGCTGCTCTTGCAGACCTCCAGACACGTCATTCACCTCATTGGCTCCTTCATCATCACTCGACAGGACGACTGAAGGACAAGGAGACAGATCATATCGACCAATCAGAAACAAGAACCAGAAATGCTTGTAAAAATTCCTTTGCACAAAAGCTCAGATGTTCTTAAAATTGGGAATCAGCAATTTTATATTAAAACAGGATTGAATTAAATATATTCCAGATTTCTGCACATCTAAATGTTCTAAAGGGAAAACAAAACAAACGTCAGGCCTCCTAGATAAACTTCTGATGCTACATTTTCCAATGAGGTAAACGCAAGTCTTGACAGATGTTTGTTTCAGTAAACAGTTTGTATGTGCGTTTGAAAAGTTCTCATGATTAACATCAACTTGGGTCAAACGATCGTTTCAAGGTTGCGTTCTTACAATGTTTCTAATAAATTCCCATTTGGTGCTTGATGAGTTTTAATCTGAGTTTAGTTCTTTTTTTTTTTTTTTCTTCTCTTCGGCAGACGCTTCTCTTTGGCTGGTTCCCATAATGGGCTTTGAGAGAGAAGCAAGGACATGGGTAATCCTCTCTCTCTCTCATTTTTTTCATCCTTCACCTCCTTCTCCTTCCTTTTCCTGTCTACCAATCCATCAGAAAACAATAACAAATTCAATGTCGTCCATCTGTTTTTGCTACATTAAAAAAAAAAAATGGTTTGAATTGGACACATTTGCGAACTAAGCAGACATTTGTTAGTTATTCAAATCAATCTGGTCAGATCCTCTTGTCAGGTCATCACCAGAGGAAAAAATTACCAACTGAAGCTTTTAAAGATGGAAAAAGAATGAAAAACATAACAAAAACTCGTATCTGAAGACACACGAGAGCTTTGTAGGACTGAAATTCAAATGAATCATTCTTTTGAGCCAGATCTTTTCAATGAATCCACTGCCCGAATAAACTCCTTGACTTTTAGGAGATTTTCCACTTGACTTGAAAACAAGAAAGCTGCATAATTAACGATTGCAATTCATTATCGGGGGTGAATTGTTATGTCTATATGAACGTCAACAGCAATGAAGAATGAAGTGTTTACAATGAGCACGTCCCAGCTGATGACAAGGAGGCCGATGGTTCATCAGCGTTTCTCTCTTGCAGACAGAGGTGTAATGGGCTTTACTCAGACCTTAAGGTCAGGATTGTAGTAATCTAGATTGTGAGAGTGAATGCTGCTATTCTGCACTCCACACACTTAAAGACATTAATCTTTATAAGGTCATCCTTCAGCCAAGAACAATAGGATTATGTTTCAGGAAAGTCTTATTTTTTACCTGTAGGGTTCATCTGGCTTCATTCTAGTTTTAGGTTCATGCTCAATCGGCATTTCTCACTTAAGATTTCACTTGCTGCACTGGTTCAGGTTTATTATTTTATTTAGTAATGCACATATATTGGCATTTTAGTTTTATTTATTTATTTTTTACATAATTCACTTTCATTCTATATTCACACTCAATCCATTTTGTATTTATCAATGCAGGTTACATTTTTTTTTACAATTTAAAAGATTTTATATAGCGACAGATAGGGTTTATCCAGATTCTAATTTATCCACTGGCTGAAGTTTACAATATTATTGAGGGCGACACAATATATTGGTTTTATATTTGTGAATTTCAAAAGGCTTTTTTAAAACAGGTTCACAGGTTAATTCTGTTTTAAGTTTTTATGTTCACACTCAATTAGCATTTTTTTATTGCAGACCTTACTTCGTCTGCTGGTGGAAGATCACCATTTCACTTTGAAATGCACAATATACAGTACCATAACGCTTACAGAAAAAATAGGCTTCTTTTATACCTGTGGGTTTCACTCTGTTTTTACATTCAGATACAACTTACACTTCTTAAAGGGCATCTATTTTACCTCTTTTTTAAGATTTAAGATAAGTCTTTTGTGTCTCAAGAATGTGTCTGTAAAGTTTCAGCTCAAAACACCCATCAGATTATTTATTATACCTTTCAGAATATTGGAATTTTCTGCTCTGAACACAATGTAGCTTTTTTTGTGACCTGTGCCTTTAATGCAAATGAGCTAGTCTTGCCTATTGTTTCCATGTGCCTGTCAGAGTGTGCCTCAATCTCCAGCTGTATCAGATAAACAGCACAGTGACACACAAGAAGAAAGCAGATCTCATGTAAAACTTGTGAGAAATACTACAGTAAGAATTTTCCCAATGATTATTTGATGTATTTGTTGTGGAGTTAACTCAAGCCTTTCTGCAATGATGAGTCACACACAATTGTTACAAAGTTCAAGCACACAGCAGACACACACGCACACGCACACGCACACGCACACACACACACACACACACACACACACACAGCGCGCACATTTAACTTTGCACTGTTTTTGCATGGCAAGTGTGACAGGACACACGTAATATACAGTGCTGTATGGATATTCATTGTTAATGTACAAAATAAACCCGATTAAACGTCCACAAACCGAGATTGAAGCGTCTTCTTTTATAATTGTACTGACATGGGGTTGTAAATATGTGGCTGTCAATCAATTTGGTGGGTGGGGAAACCGCACTTCTAAGTCACATTGCGGTGGGCCTCAAAATGGGAGGGTTTTGGATCTTACTTTAATGTCAGGAAATAAAAAATAAAAAAAAAGAGACTTAATGTCTTTATATCACTCTAATATGACTGTGGACACACGTATACCTACACACAGTTCTGTCCAAAGAGCTTACAACAGATGATTTTCATCCTAGGTGACCTTTAATTCAGATTCCACTTTACCCACTGGTGGAAGATCAAAAATAATCTAAGGACGTACAAAACATACCATATTGTTTATTGTGAGAAGGTTTTTTTTTTTACTTGGTTTGTTCTGTTTCACTTTTATTTAGGATTGCTACTCAATTTGCTTTTCTTAATCTAGATTCCACTTATCAATTAATATGAATTGCTAAAACAAGGAATATTTAATCTTCCAAATGAGTTTGATTTACATGTTTTAGATCAGGGATGTCAAACTCAATTCCTGGAGGGCCGCAGCTCTGCACAGTTTAGTTCCAACCCTAATTAAACACACCTGATCAAACTAATTGAGTCCTTCAGGCTTGTTTGAAACCTACCAGTAAGTGTGTTGGAGCAGGGTTGGAAGTAAACTGTGCAGGGCTCCGGCCCTCCAGGAATTGAGTTTGACATCCCTGCTTTAGATTCATGCCTATTGTTTATTTCTCAATACAGTAATTTATTTTAATTATCATGTGAAAATGAAAATATAATAATGTTTCCTATTGTTCCCCTACTTAACACTATGTAGGGCTGCACAATATTGTAGACATTGCACATTGCAATATTTAGTTTTTCTGCGATATATATTGCGACATGAATACAGATGGCTGGAATAGGTCTATTTGGAAAAAAATATGGAATTTGGATTGATTGCAAGTGTGAATCTTGTATAAAAACGATAAACAAATTGCAAGCAAGAATAATTACAATAGATCAAAGTAAAAGAAACAGCGCTTTATGGTTTCCGGGAAGTAAAAATAGTACTCAGGTACAGAAATTGAATGATAAAATAGAGAAATTATTTTACATATATTTTTTAAATGCACTTGTTGGCAGAGGTACCAGACCTTGTTCTTGGAAAGGGTCAGGAGGTCAGGATGACTCCATCCAAATAATGTGAGTGCCTTTGCAAAACTCATAACCACAGGGTGCTTTCCAGAACTGGCTTTGCAACTGCTGTTATGGCCCAAGTCAGAAGAGCGCACCACCAAGTCTCCATGATGTTTTAGTCCCTCAATAGTCCCTCAAAAAATGTAAAATAACACTGTACGCTTTTATTGTATTTATAATTCAGTAAAATTATTCTTCATGAAAGTTACAAATGTTTTACGTTATTGTGCCCGAATGCTTTAAACTCTCTTGAAATGCCTTTAAAACGCAAAACATTCTGTTATGCAATGACTCCACAAAACTCAAGTATTCACAATTGTTGAGAATACTATAATCCCAACACAACATCGAATATCCTGTGATGTGACTATGGCGGACACACAATGCAATTTCATTGCTGAAACAATATATTTTGCAGCTCTAATACTAGTAAATGTTAGTGATTTTACATACTGTAATACACAATGTACTGATGAAATTCACATCTAAGATCTTGTTAATATTTTTATGCTGTTAAGAGTTTTTATCATATATTATTAATAAACTACCTCCTAAAGCAAAGTTCTTAACTTTGCAGCTATATCGTGGGACTAAAACATCATGGAGACTTGATAGTGGGCTCTTCTGACTTGGGCCATAACAGCAATTGCAAAGCAAGTTCTGGAAAGCACCCTGTGGTTACGAGTTTTGCGAAGGCACTCGCATTTATTTGGTTGGAGTCATCGTGACCTCCTGACCCTTTCCAAGAACAAGGGCTGGTGCCTCTGCCAACAAGTGCATTAAAAAAATATATCTGCCATTAAAGACAAAGGCAGAATGTTCACTTTCTTCAAGAATTTACGGCCTAAGTTGGCATACACGGCTTGCAAAAAGCTGTTAAATGCACTACCAGCACCCTGGAGGGTAAGAAAGTTTAAATAAGGCAGGTTTGCCCTCAAAGCAATGTTGGTGGAAAAGAATAATGTGGAATAAAAGAAAGAGGAAGGTCACACGTACTCGGCTCTGTGGAGCTGGGCTTGGTTCTCTTGTAGGTCTTGCAGAAACCTTGAGGCTTCCTTCTCAATTTGCTGCTGTAAAAAGACTCAAAAGGATCTTTGCTCTTATTCTCTGCAGTCTCTGAGGTCACGGGGTCTTTTCTAACAGGCACAGATGGGGCAGCCCTTTCCTCAGAGGTCCTCAGACGCCTGGCTGGAGTTTCTTGAACATGGAGGCCTGAGTGGTTGGACGGTTTGGAAACAGCTTCTTCTGTTCCGTTTTTGTGTTTGTTTGTTGCTTTCTGGAGTCATAAGTGACAAAAACAACACGTTAGATCTAGGGATGCAACAATTAACCGATTTTACTATTAACCGTGCTTTAATTTGTCACGGTTAATTAATCGTAAAGGCTTCTAAACACTGCATTTCTGCAAAACTGCTGCAACTAAACGAATACGCACGCACAATCGATCAACTATGACTGAGGCTATTAAATAAGGGCCGTTCATATATTGTGTCTTTTGCACTTTCCAGGCACACCTAGTTGAAAGAATGACGCAAGCGCACAGCAAGTCACATGACAAAAACTGACCGATCAGCTTCATACTTTGTATGGAATATACACATTTCTACTCTGGTCCAAAAATAAAATACCAAACATTTTTGTAATATAGTTGATCAAAAGTGTCTTTCAGACAGAGACTCAGCAGCCTTTGACTACAGGGAAATACTTACATTTACATGATCAAATACTTGCAATAGATTTACATTAGACAAATACTATTTTTTTTATTATTATTTATTTATTCATTGTTCTGTCATTTATTTTTTGTGTAAAATGATTACATATGTTTAAATGCCAAAAACTTTTTTAGACATTTAAAAACATTGTTTTTAATACTATTTTTTTGCTATTATTACTATTATTTGGTTACTGAGCAAAAATAAATAGCATGTGATGTTTTCGTGTGATTTTCTAAACTAGTAGAGTTTTGAAATTAATGAATGCATAATAATCATGATAACCGTGAAACAGTGATTATTCCTTAAACTATAATCGTACAACCAAAATCTATAATCGTTGCATCCCTATAGATTGCATTAAGTCTCTTTTTTATGAATATTATGTTTATATTAATTCAACAGTATGACCAGATGCTTCAGAAAAGCTTCAAATCAACATCATAACATACTAAATATATAGAAAGAACAATTAGCCATAGTTAGAATTATAAAACATAATAGTACAAACTTCAGTGTGACCGAATACAATAATACTAATATAAGCATTGAGTTTAAGAATAAGTGGTAAAATCAATAGTTATAAACCTACACTTTGCCATAGTAGGATTTGTCATTTTTGGGGGTATATTTATTTTTACAGCATACCAATGGCCTCATGAATATTTACAAGATCATGATATGAATATTAGGTAACATGAGTCAATGTTCCAGGAAGGTTATGACTAGGAATGTCCAGATCTGATCACGTGATCGGAAATCGGGCCCAATCATGCGGTTTCAGACTCGATCGGAATCGGACGTTACCTCCCGATCAGGACTGGAATATATATGTATCTATATTCTCATTATTTTTTAACACATCTACAGTTATGTGGTGGCACAGAGTTCGACCTCTTTCTTGACTTCACACAGAAACAGTAAAGCGTGCGGCATGACATCCCTTTGTTGCAGAGACGCTATTGGTTAAATGGCAGCAAAGTAGAACACGGAAGCAGTTTGAAGTGGAAAGCGCAAGTATGTCTGCAGTCTGGGGGTATTATAAAGTTAATGACGATAACATTGCCATAGCAAACTGTGAGATATGTAAACTTGGGATTGCCTGCTGTATTTTAAGTTAAGGTGCTATTTATTCTTATTCATTCATTCATTCATTCATTCATTTTTGGCTTAGTCCCTTTATTAATCTGTGGTCGCCACAGCGGAATGAACCGCCAACTTATCCAGCACGTTTTTATGCAGCGGATGCCCTTCCAGCCACAACCCATCTCTGGGAAACATCCACACACACTCATTCACACTCATACACTATGGACAATTTAGCCTACCCAATTCACCTGTACCGCATGTCTTTGGACTGTGGGGGAAACCGGAGCACCCGGAGGAAACCCTCGCAAACGCAGGGAGAACATGCAAACTCCACACAGAAACGCCAACTGACGCAGCCGAGGCTCAAACCAGCGACCTTCTTGCTGTGAGGCGACAGCACTACCTACTGCGCCACTGCGTCACCCTTATTTATTTTTATAATAGATTTTTTTATATTTACTGTTGCACTGAAGTCCAAAAGTGAAGAATTTACGTTATTTTTATTACTTGATTGTTCAAGCTACCTAACAGAAGCACTCTGTTTGTTAACAGAGTTGTTGAATGTTAAAATAAGGTGAATTAAATCAAAAACAAGGAACATCGTGGATCTGTTTCTTTGCTCTTCTTTAATCTTTTTTATGTATTACAAAAATATTGGTTTGGGTTTCGGTATCGGCAGATACTCAAAATCAAATGACTCGGACTCGAGGGCAAAAAAACCTGATTGGGATATCCCTATTTATAACGCAAAATCCATGTCACCTATTTTATGAGTCTTTATATTCTCTATTAAGTCTTTCTAGGGTGTTCTAAGGCAGTACTTCCCAAAGTGGGGGTCGGGGCCCCCTGGGGAGTTGCGAGGCAGGGTCACTTGGGGATTTCCAAAAATCTCATACGCTATTAAACTTTTAGAATTATCATATTTTATCTATAATCTAAAGAAGATAAAAAGTTTTTAACTTATAATTTATTTAATATATACTTAATATTTAAGTTACAAAAAAATCAACATGCAAATAAAAAGCCATCGGCCATTCATTTTTTTTTCCATTAGATTGTGCCCCCTGGGGTTATTATGCTAGATTAACGTCAGAGCAATAGTTGTGTTACATATCTCACATCGAAGATCAAGGAGCTCCAGGATTGACCAGCCCAATCACCAGATCTGAACATTAATGAGCATGTCTGGGGTAAGATGGAGGAGGCATTAAAGACGAATCAAAATTATCTTGATAAACTCTGGGAGTCCTGCAAATACACTTACGCAAGACTTACTGTCCTAATTAAATAATTCAAAATCAAGGCATGATTATATTTTATTTTAGTAAAATAAGCACAATCTAGAGGCGTAATCTTTCATATAGGCCACTTCTGACAGCAAATGATCAAGTAGAAGTCAAGTTATTATTTGTGGTTCCTAAAATTTGGATTAGTGACAAGACTTTTGTCAGGTAGTATATAAGAAAAACAGCCCAGCAAAGTAAATTTTTCTTCTTGATATTTTTGCGCCAGTTTATCGAGAAGTGACGGTTTTGTTCTCTTTGACTCATTGGATGGAAACAGTGCTTTATTTGCAAATAATTAATGCGACATTCCAGTTGTGCGCATAAATGTAATTGGCATCTTTGGATGGAAACATAACTAATAAGTGACATGAACATCATCTCACCTCAGAAACAGAGCGTGCGGACGTCACTTTGCAGTCTTCTGAAGAGGTCGCCCTCTGCGTCTCTTTGACCTGAGAGCGGCCTTGTGTCCCTTCTGTTTCTTCTTCCTCCAGTTCCTCAGAATCCAGTCCTAAAAAGACGGAATGACTTGGTTAAATAAAGAAAATGGGAAAGCTCTGGGATTTTACAAGCAGCGCATACTGTTTTTTTTCCTCTTTACGCAGTCTCAAGTACATATAAAACGGCCTTATTGACCAAACATCATTCCTCGACTTTGGTGGAGGTCACATCAGCCATGAAACAACAGGACGAACTCGGCGAAATCCCAGGAGACGAGGGAAGTAGACAGAGAGAAAGACCGTTTTAACAGATCCATAAAGTTAAGCATTTGTTTATTTATCAGCGATCCGAAGCCAGGAAAAGTGTGATGGCGTCCAATACTATGTAGAGCGGGAGTGAAGGAGGGTCAGGCAGCTGCGAGATGTTAAACACGACGCCTGAAGCTCCGTGGAGGAAAAGAGGAAAGACACAAAAGCGGATCATTAAAGGTACTTCGAGATGCAGAGACCAAGTAAAAGCCAAAAAACCAGGACATTTTCCCTCATTAGCTTCTTGATAATCTGCATCAGATATCTCAGCCAAAGTTTACTTTAACTGCTTATTTAGTTTAACGATGCAACTCATTAGGGGAAAAACTGGGAATTGCGCAGTCGTGCTATGGTGCATTTTCGTATTTTGGCAAGATTTTGTATAAAGTCAATTTTGTTTTTTAATTTATGGTTAATTTTTATTGCACGTGTGTGTTTGCTGATTTAAAGTGAGGGATTTGTGCATATCTCACAACCACAGTTCTAAAAGGGTTTTTATACACTGATAACAGCATATCTATTAATACATACATAAATTGTATATACTTTCACAAGTATAAAGTGTGTCCGTTTATATAAATATATATTTAGTATTATTACCTATTAATATATAACTGCAAATGTATTATTGATAACAAATAAATATTTGCATTAAAAATAAGACCAAAAACAATAAATATTATTATTGTTATGTTATTAATAATAATAATGTAAATATTATAATAGATGTATATACATATACACTAACTGGCCACTTTATTAGGTACACCTTACTAGTACCTGGCTGGACCCAATTTTGCTTTCAGAACTGCCTTAATACTTCGTGACATAGATTCAACAAGATACTGGAAATATTCCTCAGAGATTTTGGTCCATATTGACATGATAGCATCACACAGTTGCTGCAGATTTGACGGCTGCACATCTATGATGCCAATCTCCCGTTCCACCACATCCCAAATGTGCTCTATCTTTTTCGGACCATTCTCTGTAAACCCTAGCGATGGTTGTGCGTGAAAATCCCAGCAGATCAGCAATTTCTGAAATACTCAGACCAGCCCGTCTGGCACCTACAACCATGCCACATTCAAAGTCACTTAAATCACCTTTCTTCCCCATTCTGATGCTCGTTTTAAACTGCAGCAG